>ML777313.1:1472232-1484943 GCA_009831015.1 Picea engelmannii
AGTAGAATCAATATTGATGTTGTGCTTCTTCCTTGTTGCTTCTAAAGCTACCATCTTCTTGAAACATTTGGACTCATCATGACCATCTTTATCACAAAAGTTGCAATGTTTGTCAATCTTCTTATTTTTAGATTTTTCTCCTTTGTCACCATTAGGAGATGAAGTTGTCTGAGTGGGCTTGAGACCCTTATGTTGCTTGTTGTTGTGGCGAGGATGTTTCTTCTTGGGATTCTTTGGTTTATCTTTCTGATGGGTGACTAAGGCTTTGTTGGGTTGATCACTCCAAGTTGTACAAGCTTAGCTTCAAAGCATCACAAAAGGACTCAAGAGTGGGTTTTTGATAAGATTTCCCTAGATCCTCTCTCATGGCATAAAAGGTAGATACAAACACAGAATATGCACTACCTAGCTTAGAAAGAATAATATATGTGCAACGCTCTTCCTCTAGCTTTATCTCACGTTCTTCACATAAAATTTTGTGTTTTAAAATTAGATAGATAGTCTTCAATGCAAGAAAAATCATTTGGACATAAAGTAAGTGTTTGATTTTTTAACTAACATGCTCGAATAATATTGTGTTCACCAAACACAGATTCAATCTTTTCCCAAGCTTCATCGAGGTCATCAATTTATTTAAGGTGGAACCTTAAATCAGGAGAGATGGACATTCCAATCAGTCCACGTGCTTTGTCACTCCTATTATCCCATTTGACTTTTGTATCAACATCATTGGGTTCTTTTTCCTTTCCCAAGGTAATCTAGTACAATCCTTTACTTCTTAATAAATCCTTCATATGAGATTTCCATTGGAAGTACTTGGTGTTGGTAAGCAAAATATTACTAAAATAAGTCATATTAAATATGTAGATAATATGGATTTAAAAACTGAAACTGGTGATCTGGATAGAAATATCTTGAAAAATTAGGCGGTTTAAAAAAAAAAGGCACTGAAAACGGACTTTGGATGTGAAAGTTATGCCTTTTAAAAACAAAACATAAATAATAACCAAAGTACCACGTGGTGGTGTAAGTTGCTTTATGAAGTGACCCACTTTTATAAAATGAAGTGATGAACACTTTTACAATGAAGTTACTTTATAAAAGAAAGTTGTATGCAAAATAAATATCTCTAAAATAAAATAGTAAAGCTACTTATAATGATTCACTTTTATACTTGAAGTGAACTACACTTTACAATGGAGCATGAACTTTTTAAAAAAAAGTAACAAAAAAAAAGACTTGAACTCAAGATTTCTTACTTAATAAGACAACATTTAACCAAGTGGCATAACAAAACATATTGTATTGTTTAGCAAGAGGATTGGAGTTGTTGTTGATGGACTTGGAGAGCGTGCTCATAAAAAACTCTTTTCACACAAAGAATTTTTTTCGCTTCTCGATGACAACAAGGGTTCGATATCGGTTAGCTTACCTGGAAAATGCACCTTTTCCTATCTGTTTCTGATTTTTCGAGATCGCATAGGGAGAAGGGAAAAAAAAATATGCAGATCTAAAAGAGTATCAACCTAGAAAAAAAAAATATAAAACTGAAATAATACTCTGCAAAAAATTAAAAATGTTGTATTTAGGCTTAATGCCTCCGGATCTGACTGAAATGGTCGTATCTTGGGAAAATGAAAACCTTTTTGAGTGAAATGAAAAGTGTTTCTAACTGAAACAAGCACTCTAGACGCAATGGAATCATAATCTCAGCCCATAAATGTATGTAAATGGAATAAAATGAAGATGATGTAACTCGGCTTCACGATCTCGATCTACAACATGAGAGGGTCTTCAAACAGACTATGATACCATGTTCAACTACACAAGTATTCCAACAGAGGATGAACACCTTCAATGACCACTCACACAACCAGATCAAATATCAACACACCGATGTTTTGACATGGTAAAACCCCTATGGGGAAACATCCATAGCCCCAACCAACGTGACCACTTGGAGCAGTTTATTAATGCAAAAGAAAAAGATTACAAAGATATTTTACAAGAGAGTTTCTCACAATCGATCATCGACAATTGACCCTCCATGCTCTTTAAATACATATCATGAACCAATCGAGTGTTAAGCCACAGATCAATGGTCGTTAAGATCGAGAAGAATATGAACCGTTAGATCACTCTATGTCGAAAGCATATCATGATCGTCGGATTTCCTAACAACAAAACCATACTAATGCATACTAAGAAACACACTTTTACCTAACGACTCATTAGACCAAGTAGATCTTAGCTAACTCCTAAGTGTCTAAATATCCTAACAAATGTGACATACTATTCCATATACACCACAACAAAATGGCATTGTCAAGATAAAGAATGACACATTAAAAGAAATGGATAATTGTATGATCCAATCTAAGGGATTAAGTCTTCATTATTGGGTGGAAGCCATCAACTATGCAAATTACATAGTAAATCACACCCACACAAAGAATTTAAAAAATATAACATTGGAAGAAACATGGACTAAAATTAAGTAAGATTTAAGCCACTTCTATGAATTTGGTAGTGTAGCATGGGCTTACATTCCTAATAATAAAAGGAAAGCATTAAAATCTAAAAGTGAGAAGTGTATTTTTGTTAAATATTCTGAATATGTCAAAGGTTGCCAACTTCTTCAACCTCATTCCAATGAAAATAATTATTAGAAGAGATGTTAAATTTGATGAAAATATCTTGGCCTGCGAGCCTAATTCCAATTTGTTGCCATCTTCAGCCTGCGAGCCATCTTTAACGTTTGTACCATCTTTTGTTCCTATTCTAGTTTCTTCTTCAGATGATAACAGTGAGGATGAAAATTCACCTCCACCTGCTCACCTTCCTTCAGATGAGTCCGTTGAACATGAACTTGCACCAACACCATCACTTCCTATACAGGTTCATTCAACACAAGAAGTAGTTGTTGATATTGTCGGTGATCCTACAAATTAACATTAGACACGTTCACAGTTCCATCAAGCCTCCTCTCTTTTGGCTCAAGTTTCAAAGAATCATGATCCAAACACGTTTTTCATAAGCTTCTGGACATCCATATTGGAACACAACAATGAATGAATAATATTGTTCCTTAATGGTGAATGATTCTTGGGATCTTGTACCTCTTTCGAAAGGAAGAAACCATGTTATATGTAAATGGTTGTATAGAACTAAGTATGCATCATATAGAAGTGTTGAAAGACATAAGGCCCGATTAATTCCTAAAGGATTCTCTCAAGTTGAAGGCATTGACTACAATAAAACCTTTTCCCCTATAGCCAAAATGAATTCCATCCATTGTGTTCTATCCCTTGCCACCTCAAATAAATGGGAGGTCCATCAGATAGATGTTAAATCCACCTTCTTGTATGGGAATTTGCACAAAGAATCTACATGGAAAAACCTCTTGGCTATGTTCAGAATGAATCTAGCCTTGTATTCCACCTTATAAAATATCTCTATGGTCTTAAGAAAGCTCCTTGAGATTGGTATGTAAAAATGGAAATATTTCTTCTTTACACCAACTTTTCTAGATGTTATTCCGACCCTAATGCCTATACCAAGAAAGTAGGAATCAATCTAAAAATATGTTTTCTTTATGTTGATGACCTTATCCTCACTGGTAGTGAATCTTAATGTTTAACCCATGTGAAATCCGACCTTGAAAATAAATTTGAAATGACAGACTTAGGCTGTTTGCATTATTTCCTTGGCCTCTAAGTATTGCAAACTAAGGTATTTCCCTTTCCCGGTATAAGTATGCTTGTGACCTTCTTGGCCACTTTCACATAGAAGATTCTAAACCAACCCCTTCTCTCTTCCAGTCTGGAGTCAAACTTGCTACCATCTGTACTACTCATGAATTCGATGTCACTTTGTACCTTCAGTTACTTGGTAGCCTCTTATGTTTTGAGTCATACCCATCCTAATATTTCATTTGTTGTTGGTCTTGTTTCCTGATATATGAAAAAACTCCATGAAATCCATTGGAAAGTAGTAAAAGTGATACTTTGATATGTCTGAGGTACAGTTTAGATTGGGATACATTAGAGTTTAGGGGGGACTCCATTGTTGGTTGGTTGCATTGGTTCAAATTGGGTTGTTGACCTTGATGACCAAAAGTCTACTGCAAGTTATGTTTTCAGCCTTGGTTCCAGACCTATCACTTGGGATTTTAAGAAACAACATGTTGTTTCTCTTTCTTCACTAGAAGTAGAGTACCAAGCAACAATTAGTGCAAGTCAAGAAGCCTTGTGGCTTTGATATATCCTTTCAAAGTTTAGATTCCAACAAAAACATCTGATCACTTTCTGGTGCTACAATCAGAGTGCCATCAAGCTTGACAAAGATCCAGTTCAACATCAACGCAAAAAACACATTGAGATAAACACACACTTCATAAAAAAGTTCATTCATGATTGAGTTATTGAAGTGCTCTTTTTCCCTTTAGAAGTTCAAATTGAAAATATTTTCACAAAGTCTCTTACCAAAGTGAAGTTTTCCAAACTTCGATCTATGTGAGAATTTCAAGAAGTTGTCATTAAGGGGGGATAGGATCTAATGCCTCCTTCCTTCTCCAATTGTGTCAAATTTTTAAATCCTTCAATCCTATCCCAAGTTGTTCTTAAGGAGGGATGTTAGGATATTTAGACACTTAGGAGTTAGTTAAGATAAACTTGGTCTAATGTGTCTTTAGGTAAAATTGTGTTTCTTTAGTATGCATTTGTAGTTATGTAATCCAATGATCATGATGTGTTCTAGACATAGAGTGACCTGGAAAATCATATTTTGCTTGATCTTAATGGCTACATTGATCCATGGCTTAACACCCAATTGGTCCATGACCTATATTTAAACAACATGGAGGGTCATTTGCTCATGATCGATTGTGAGAAACTCTCTTGTAAAATATTTTTCTTTTGCATTAATGTATTGCTTCAAGTGGCCATGTTGGCTAGGGTCGTGGATTGTTTCCTTCGTCGAGGGTTTTAACCACGTAAAAACATTGGTGTATTGATCTTTGATTTGGTTGTGGGATTGGTTATTGAAGGTCTTTGTCATGTGTGGTAATACCCTGTTTTGTCGAACAATTTGATGTCGTCCATCAATATTCATGCTCCGACCTTGGTAATACATCATATGATTTCAAATGTGAGTATATATGAGGAGCACTGCACATGGTGGTATCCAAGGTTGGGTTTGTATATGATGGTCAAAATCTAGATCCCCTCACTTAAATTATGATTTTGATAGAGAAAGGACAAGGGGAATTCAAAGACATGGTTAAGGGTTATCTTGGAAGGAACATTCCATTACTTTTGACATGATTAAAGGATCAAGATCCCAAAGATAAGGAAACACTTTCTTATGTAGATCTGAATAATCCACTTGGAAGAGATATAGAAGCTTTGCATTACACACTTAATGAGAATGATACACCTTGAAGACATTACATATGAATTTTGGAACTGTTTGTTGAGAGGCTACCCCCTTTAAAAGGGTTTTACCCATCACCTTGAAGATTTCAACATCTACCTTGGAAGATGACTTGGAGGTTTTCCTGATTTGAGAATTTGATTGAAGACACACCCTTGGGAAGCCTTTGGAGGCCATATATTGCATCTTGGAGACACCTTATTCCAACTTTAATGGAGATTCCCCTCTCTTTGGGGCCTTTTGGGTTTATATCATTATACATGTGGCTTGACCACCGATTGTTTATTGTATTTTAGATTAGTTAGTGGTAGAATAATTGTACTTTACCTTTTTTAGCCTATAGCCTAGGATCTCTCATGAGATATTATTATTTTATTGTGAAAGAAGGTAACTCATGAGAATCACTCTATAAATAGAGAAAACATTCCTCATTATTATTCATGGTTGGATTGGGGGAGAAATCCCTTAGCATTTGAAGTAAAATTCTATTGGAGATTTTTGTCTTTTTTTATTTGTGCTATGGACGTCTAGCTAGAGTGCTCTCATGAAGATATCATCTTGTGGATGCTTCTCAATGAATGGATGATCAATGTATGAATGACTTTATGTGTGATTTGATGATTAAGTGGTCTCTTCATTTCCTTGTTGTAGTTTATAAAGATTGGTTGCAAATGTGGCATTCGTGGTGGTGCACCCTCTTCTACCTTCTTGGATAAATCCCTTCTCAAAGACATTGGAGGTATTCTAGTGGAGAAATATTCCCCTTGCCTTCATGAAACTTGTTCTGCAACTAGGGTGACTAATTAGGGTTTATAGTGGACTACTCTACTTTTTATTTCGGTTTCACTTGTAATTTGTAAATGAAGAGCCTTAGTTAACCCCATATTCCCAATGAAAAGACACGTGTTTCTAGTCCCTCCATCACTCTTATTTTCCTAATCAAATTCAAAACCACTTTTATAGATTTACTCTTCATATCACCTTGGAATTTATTGCCCTAAAATCCTAGCAATCCTACCCTAGGGAACCCCCCTTGAGCCAAAGGAGAGACGACCTAAAGTGTAGAAGAGAGTTGGTGAGATGACAGTGACCCCTTCATAGTTTCACCAAGGCCACACTTGAGCTTTAGGACTTTATCTCAAGAAGTGTGAGTTTGTGTGATAACACTATTGATGTTGTGTCCATCCTTCTATAGGTCTCTAGTAATGTTGAGGAGTAGACCACTAGGTTTGTTTAAGATGTTGGTGTGGAAGAAATATTGGTTGTTATCCATGAGGGATTGAATATTACCAATTATATGGAGATAGGGGTTGGTTTGGCCATTGCTAAGGAGAAGGATAATACCAATTCATTGAAGGATTGATTTGATTAGCCCAAGCAGAATTGAAACACTAAGGGCATTCATAAGGCATACCTTGAAACATTTATCAAGGTGCTCCTTTCCTTCTTTGATTGATGAAGAAAAGTTTCTCCATATTCTCTTCATCTTCTTCATACAAGGCCTTCAAACTAAGTAATGATGAAGGTGTTGAATTATATTATGATTGTCCTTACAAATGTTATAGACTTCCACATTGATGACTCTAGGCTTGCAACCACTCATTGGAAATATGTTTGAGAACAGTCTACAGCTGAAGGAGTAGCAAAATCCTAGATACTAGTGGATGATGGAAGGCTGGATCTTCCACCAGATTCCAGACGTGAAACCAATTCAACCATGGTTGCCTCCATCCTCCTTACTTTAAGGAGTTTACAACTATAATACACATGAAGAATGCTCACATTCTCATTTTTTACATTCTATGTCCAAAGCAACTCTAGGGAGATAGCATGCTTACCATAGATAGTTTCGGTAGTTGTAGACAATTTTGTTTTTATTCTCTGCTGCTATTTTAACTATCTGCAGTTGTGTTAGGAGAACTAAGAGTCGCCCATGATTTTTTCTTGGTTTCCCTGCTGCTCTTAAACTCTGAAACTTTTCTTTGGGGCCACTTTCACGGAGCAGGGGGCCTTAGTTTTCTCCTTAGTCCTTCTCTTTTTGTTAGTTTCTACAACCTCTAACCATCTTCTTACTGAAAGGAGTCTCACTCCTCTAGTGGAATAAGAAGTTCCCTTTATGGAGACTGTGGGCTCAGATCCCACTGACGGGGGGGATGGGGACCCATGGGACCATCCAGATATCTTGGCTTTGATTGATGATATTTTTAGCACCCACCATCGAAGAACACACCTCTCTGTTGATATCAAGACTTCTGCTACCGACTCTCTTCCCCTTATTCCTCCCACTCCACCTTAGAACTATCAACCTTTTTACTTTGTCACTGGAGGAACTAAACCAAAGTCTGTACTTGAGGGAGCTCCTTTGTCTCCTAGCCAGAGGAGCAGGAAGTTAGGTTGGAACTTCCACCCGATGGGAAGTCAACTTGGTAGACCATCTTCTTTACAAAACAACTGTGTTACTAAGAATACGCACAGGGCTTGGAAGCCAAAACAAAAACACCCCAAACTCGTGCTTGGGATGGACGTAGGACTCTCTGAAGCCTGCAATCTAGCTCTTTGTTCCCTTGTTGGGAGGCTATATTACAAGGATAAATGTAAGCAGAGATTGGAAGACTGGATAACAACCACTTGGAAACTTGTTCTAGGATATCTTCCCAGGGTCCACTTACTCCAAAATGGGTGGCTAGGTTTCATTTTTAAGAACCCTGAGGACATTGTTCACATCCTGGCTAAGTTCTAAGCATATGGGGGAGGGAGCCTAATGCTCAAGAGATGGAGGATCGACTTCAATCCATCTACATAATACTTCAGTTACAGACATATCTGGGTGCTTCTTCCAGGACTCCCTCTACAACTTTGGAACCAACAAGCTCTTGAACTCATTGGAACATCTTTAGGGCGTTTCCTAAGGGTGGATACTCATTCTCTTGTTGCTTTAGATAGAGGATTGGCTAAGGTATTAGTGGAACTAGACATCCATGTTGGGATTCTAGAGATCTTGGATATAGATTGGAGATTCCATCTTATAGCTCAGTGCCTAGACTACCTGGGGATCCCTTTTTGGTGCTCATTTCGTCATAGAACAAGCCACCTGAGAAGAGATTGTTCAAAGTTGCATCCTACCGTGCCAGAGATGGACCCATCACAGGAGATTGGTTTTGATGGCTATGATTCATAGCTAGACATGATGGGAGAGGCGGCTCTACATCAGAGGAGGGATACAAGCCCCGAACCACCAGATGACACGCTTGTACGTAAGCTCAAACTTCATTGTTCCTTGTTTTACAACACTCTCTCTGCCTGGGAAAGGATTTCTATAAACTCGTTGGATTCTTATATTATGCGCCCTGAACCTCTTGGGTCTAGACCTTTGGAGTTTGACTCCTCCTCACACTGTCCCCCTTCATCGCCCTGCCTAGTTCCCCTTAGCGAGTTGGCTTCTTCTATTCTGCACCCTAAGCCTCTTGGGATTGGACCTTTGGAGTTAGACTCCTCCTCACATTCTCCTCCTTTATTGCCCTACCCTATCCCCCTTAGCGCCTCTACCATTTCTCAGGTATCGAATGACCTAGCTCCCCCAACACCTGGCGAAGAGCATGATCCTAGCACACTTCCAAGATATTCTGAGCCGCCTCTTTCTGCATAGGATATGGACAACCTGCTATATTATTTCACACTAGCCACCACCCATCCTTTTGACTCCCTTCCCATCCCGACGTACCATGGAAAGACTCTTATCCAACCTTCTAATCACCTTGGTGACTTTGCTTCTTATTCGAGAGCGAGGAAGACATCAGAGACAGATCCCTCTTGGTCTAGGGGTTTAGACTTGGAGCTTTCGCCTCTTAAAACCCACAGTGCACGTAAAAAGGAAGTCTCAGAGGCTTCGATCTCGAATTCACAAGATATTGTTATTGATATAGGGGCGCTTAGAGGATTAAAATCCCTTGCATGTGCCAAGTCATGATCCTACTATCTCTCAATATTAGAGGGGTAGGAGGACCCCTGAAACTTACCTCCATGCGACGAATCCTTGAGAAGACTCGTTCATCTATTATTTTTCTCCAAGAAACACTTGTGGATGCGGAAGATGCTAGAAATTTTCTATACTCTCTTCGACCTGATTGGATGGTCTCTGTGGAAAGCTCGGTAGGAACCTCGGGAGGACTCTTGGCCTCCTGGGATCCTACCTTTTTTTACTTTACACTAGTGCTAAGTCCAGGAGGGATTTTACTCACTAGCACTTCATGTTTAGAACTGAAGACTAATCTGACCTTGCTCAATACATATGGACCGGGTGCTGAGCGAAGATCCTTCTGGGAGAGACTAGATCTCTTAGGCCTCCTGGCTGTAAAGGACCTCATTATAGCGGGAGAATTGAATTTGACGACTAGCACCAAGGAGATTTGGGGAGAAAGGGAAAAGGTAGATCGACTCTCGGATTTCTTCAAGCAACTATTCTCCAAAAATGATTTAGTGGACTTGGAGCCAGCGGAGGTGCTGCCTACATGGCGAAATGGGAGAAAGGGTTCAGCTGGCATTGCAAAGCGACTTGATAGGTTTTTGGTGGCTGAAGGATTGATATCACCTAATTGCAGAATTCGGGCTTGGGTAGATCTTCCTTTTCTCTCCGACCATGCACCTATCTACCTACAGTTAGGATAAGGGAGACCAGGGACAAAATACCCTTTTAAGTTTAATCTTCCCTAGCTGAAGGAGGATTCTTTTGACCAGATTGTACGAGTGGTTTGGTCTAACACCTCTCTCACGATTCTAGGGGATGCTCAAGGCAATATGGAGAGGACACTTAATTGATTAAAATAAAACTCTATAATCTGGCTTAAAGGAAAAAAATCCTTGGAAAAAACAGAGTTTTGTAGAATAGAATGTCAATTGGAGGATCTATAACGGCTGAAGGCTCAAGACACCCAACTAGTTGACTTCGATACTAAAGCGCATAGATTATAGGAAGCCCACAATAAAATCCTCTGTGAGGAAGAAGATAGATGGTGTCTGAACTGCATAGCATTATGGCTTGTCAGTGGAGATAAAAACACTCGCTTCTTCCACCGATTTGCCAGTCACCGGAGAAATAAAAAATTTATGTGGGAAATAGAGGAAGAGGATGGGAGGCTTCATAAAAAAATAGAAGACATCAAACAAGCAGCATATAATCATTTCAAATATTTTTACCAGGAAGCGAATGCTACCAACCTTATTGCTCAGATTGAAACAACTAGACTCTTCCCAAGAATGGTAACTGATGAGGAGGCAAGTGCCCTGGAAACTCCCTGAACTAAGGAGGAAATTTTAGAGGTGATTAAAGGCTCTACAAAAGAAAAAATCCCTGGTCCCGATGGGTGGTCGGTGGAACTATACCTCCATTACTTTGATTTAATCAAACAAGACTCGTTGGATGTAGTGGAGGATTCTAGAACCAGAGGGATCGTAAAAAAAATCTAAATAACACTTATATCGTTTTGATCCCTAAAACCTATCATCCCCGATAGTTTGCAGACTATCACCCCATTTCGCTTTGTAACCTTTGCTACAAGATTATTTCAAAGATCATAGCCAGGAGGATTCACCCCATTCTCTCCTAGGCATTGTCAGATGAACAACTTGGATTCCTAAAGGGGAGACAAATCCTTGATGATATTGGTACCACACAGGAGTGCATTCACAATATAAAGACAAAAAATCTCCAAGCCATCCTCCTAAAAATGGACCTCAAAAAGGCTTTTGACTGTATAAACTGGAATTTTTTATGCCGCATCCTTTTGCAGTGTGGTTTTGGGGTGGTCATCACGAATTGGGTGATGGGTTGTATTTCCTCGGCCATATTTGTTGTTTTGATCAACGATGAAGCAACCAAAGTCTTCCACTGTGAGAGAGGGCTTCGGCAGGGCTGCCCCCTGTCGCCCCTTCTTTTCATCCTGGTCTTGGAGAGTCTTAGTATTTTGTTGAAAAAAAGTCAAGTAGAAGGCAACCTGTCAGGGATTAGAGTCTCGAGACTAACACAGATTTTGCATCTTCTCTTTTTTGATGATGTGATCATCATGACCACTGCAGTGTTGTCTGAATGGACAGAGATTTACAAACTCATTAACACTTTCTGCTCTATTTCAGGTCTAAAGATCAACTACCAAAATTCAACCTTCTTGGCTTCGAGAGCTCGGGACGAGTTCCTGACTGAACTAAATTTTTTGTTTGGCATCGACACACGAGATCTTATTAAGAACCAAATATCAATATAGCATAGAAAAAACTCAAAATAAGTACTCAACACCTTGAAAAGGAGATAAATTCAGATAATAAGCCTCTTCGAGGGGGAAACCTCCTTATGCCCACATAAATGTACAATTACAAGATGATTCCAAATGAAAATGTCTCCTTGGTATATATAGGAGACTAGGAGGTATAATTACAACTAATGGAATAAAGCTGACATAAACAAAATAACATTACTAATGTAATATGCCCCAATTAACTATGGATGCTTCTGTATAAAAGACTCATCTTCCCAAGTGGAATCTTCAGCCGATAGTTTCCTCCATTTAATGAGATACTCTGAAATGGATCTATTCCTCAGTTGGCGAATTATTATGTCAATGATGGCTTCCGGCTCCAATATGATTTTTCCTTCCTCGTCAAGTTTTGACAATATAGTTTGAACTAGGATCTTGTCACCTATAACCTTCTTTAAGCATGAAACATGGAAAACTGGGTGTACTCGTGAAGATGCAGGCAACTCCAATTTGTATTCCATAGCACGAATCTTTTGCAACACCTTATAAGGGCCATATTACTTTGGTGATAATTTATTATCCTTCTTGGCTTTCTTGAGGGAAATCTTTTTGTATGGTTGTAGTCTTAAAAACACCCAATCCCCTACTTCAAAACTTTTTTCAC
Source organism: Picea engelmannii (assembly GCA_009831015.1). Taxonomy (NCBI): domain Eukaryota; kingdom Viridiplantae; phylum Streptophyta; class Pinopsida; order Pinales; family Pinaceae; genus Picea; species Picea engelmannii. The sequence goes on from ML777313.1 coordinate 1,484,578, forward strand.
TACGATGTTGATATGTTTGTTGTTTCATGCAATTTTGTGACATGGTCAGGTTGTCCTTTAATATTTGGAGAACTTTTTGTTGATGCTCGATGTGATCTTCCACTACTTGAACCTTAGATTTTTCTTTTAGAAAAGAAGTGATGGAAGGAGGGTGGTATCCATAGAGTGCCATAAATGGTGACATTTTTGTTGTAGTATGAAAGGAAGTGTTATACCGTCATTTTGCCAAGGGTAACCATTTGAACCATTGTGTTTGTTTATCAGAGACAAAGCAACGAAGGTAGCCTTCCAGACATTTGTTCACTATCTCAGTTTGTCCATCGGATTGAGGATGATAGGATGAGCTATGAGCCAATTGAGTACCCA
>ML777313.1:1488368-1508736 GCA_009831015.1 Picea engelmannii
ATTAGGAAGTTTTTCAATCCTTCCATGATCTCCCCTTTTAAACCATCCATCTTAGTATTTATTGCCTCAAACTTAGCTTCCGTTGAATCCATCATCTCTTGTAGTTCATCTTTTGTTACTATCTTCTTTTGTAAATCATTTATATCCCTACGCATTTCTTCACCTTCATCAAGAGTCCATGTAGGATTGTCTGGAGGCTTATTTGGTGTAGAAGTTCCCTTTTTGGGTGGCATGTTGGCTAGGTATCACTTTTGAACCTTGATTTTGAGGTGGTTATGCTAGACAATCTTTCTTCTGTTGTATCTCCAAAGTTTCGGCCCTTCTGGGTATGAAACTTTTTTTTTTGTTGTTCTTTGATATTTCTTTTCTGCAGTGTCACAGGTCTGATCAAAATTGGATGTGCCAAATGGAATTTATAGTAACTTCCCCACAACTTGCTGATTTTTGGCCTTTCCAGGAGATCTCACTTGTATAGCGTGCCCCGCACAAAATAATTGATATAAAATTCTGAAAATCATACCAGAAATACTAAAGATTGTCCACTATCCAATGCAACCAATCTCACTGAATTTGGATACTCTAGGAAGAAGTTATGATTGCTTTACCTGAAACACCTTCTTGAGACTAGTCAGATACCCTATCTTCTACAGGGTGTATATGAAAATGTAAGATGACCCAAAATATGAACTTTTTACCATAGATACCTTACTAATTTCTGTAAATAGCCTTTGGAGTCCAGGGTCTTAAACTTTACAGAACAAATTGTATAGCGAAAATTCCACAATGACTTAGTTCAGAATGATTCCAGAACCCTATCTTGCACAGGCCGTATCTCCAAAAGTATAAGGCCTCAGGAGTTGAAATTGTAACCCAATGTACCTTGATCCATATACTAAATATCCTCCAAGACGTTTCTTCTGAAATGTTGTAGAAAAAAAAGTTATATCAAAAATTCCAAGGTTTCTCAGTTGTAGCAGCGAAACCCCAAGACCTTGAGCTCTAATACCATATGTTAAGAACCAAATATCAATATAGCATAGAAAAAACCTCAGAATAAGTACTCAACGCCTTGAAAAGGAGAGAAATTTAGATAATAAGCCTCTTCGAGGGGGAAACCTCCTTATGCCCACATAAATGTACAATTACAAGATGATTCCAAATGAAAATGTCTCCTTGGTATATATAGGAGACTAGGAGGTATAATTACAACTAATGGAATAAAGACGACATAAATAAAATAACATTACTAATGTAATATGCCCCAATTAAGGGGTAATGAGACACTATTTAGGGCTTAATAGATCTAGTGGAAGGGTTCAACTACCTAGGCTTCCACATCAAACCAATAAGCTATATTGCAAGGGACTGGAGATGGTTGAATAAAAAGTTTGAACACAGAATCCTTCACTGGTGTAATAGAATGTTAACGTTGGGAGGAAGATATATTTTAATCAAGGCTGTCTTGGAAAGCCTTCCGGTGTACTGGATGGCCCTGGCACACATCCCTCTATTTGTGCTAAAGAATCTTCAACAATTGATTTTCTCCTTCCTCTGGAATGGCAGCAAACAGAAAACAGGTTACCATCTCTGCAGGTGGGAGACGGTTTCAAAACTCAAATTGTTGGGAGGTTGGGGCTTGAGAAATTTGCAAATTTTTTATAGGGCACTTTCGACGAACACGCTATGGAGAATTCTGATGGTTCCAAGCATTTGGAGCAAGGTTATAAAAGACAAATACATTTCCCATCAATCGGTTCATGACTAGCTCAGATCGGCCTCAGCATATCCTCTGAGAGGCTCACAAACGTGGAAACATCTATTAAAGTCGCTCCCGATCTTACTTCATTGGATAGCGTGGCTACCTGGCACCGAATCTTCGATTGAAATTGGAAGGGATGCCATCTTGGGAATGGGCAACAGATCCATGCTTTCCCTTCGACTTCTGGAGCGATTACACAGAAAAGGTTTGTATTTTATGTTTCATTTAAAAAACTCTCAGTGTCGCGGATTGATAGGAGAGAACTGGTTAACGGGCTCTACACTGGAACTGGACAGTGATCTTGAGGCAGAATGGAATCAATACAAACAGAACCTAATAGGAGCAGGTATCCGCCTCCAGGAGCAGCCAGATTCCCTCATATGGACGGGAGGGGACAAAACAGGGAAAATCTCGGTCAAAAACGTGTACCATGCGATAATTGACAAGATCTGGAAAAAACAAGATGAAGCATGGTGAAAAAACTGTGGAAATGGGATTGCCCCATGAAGATCAAGCTCTTCATCTGGCTCTTGACAGAGAATAAAATCTTAGTTTGGGAAAATCTTCAGATCCGAGGTTGGGCAGGACCTAATCGATGCATTTTGTGCAAGCTGGAATGTGAAACTGTTCTTCATTTTTTTGTGATTTGTAAGTTCACTCGGGTTGTCTAGTTTCAAATTACACACGCTTTAAATCTATCTGAGAACTGGATCAGGACCTTGGCAAGCCATTGCTTCAGTACTTGGCTTTCTAGTTACCAAACCTATCCTACGCTGCCAGCCTTTCTTTGCTGGAATATCTGGACTGTTAGAAATGCAACATTATTTGAAGAGAAGCCCCCATTGACCCTCTGGGTGGTCAAAAACATTTTAGCAGTGGTGGCTACTCCTGGCTTTCAAGCAAAAGATCCTCCTACCCGCAGAATCAATTTAACTCTTCCAACCGACAAAGTCATCGTCTGGTTTGACGGAGCTGCGCAACAAGGAGATAATCTATGTGGGGCGGGGGGGGAAATCCTCCTAAACTCCCACTCTATTATCCATTGGACCCTCAATTATGGGCAAAGCACTAATACTAAGGCATAACTTATGGGGGCGTGGGCATCACTAATCTTGGCACAAAGACTGGATATCAATGAGATGCAGTTACTTGGTGATTCCAAATTCATTATTCACTGGCTCAATGAAAAGGTTGATCTCCAGGCGGCTGCTCTAGAGTGCTAGAAAGAAAGAACCTTAGAAGCTACAAGGCACATAAAGAGTCTCTCCTTCTCTCACATCTACAGAGAAGACAATAGAGATGCAGACACCTTGTCAAAACATGCGCTTTCATTGCCCCTTGGTCTTTTAAGATACTCCCGGTGGGAGGACGGAAACGAGGCCCCCCCTATATTGCTGAATCTTTGAAGAGGTGACTTCAAGAAATCAGTTTTCTGATATCACTTTACCTGGCTGTAGATACTTCTTCAGATCCGAGGCAGAAAGATTATTGGATATAGATGTTAGTTACAATTGATAAGAAAGATGCTTCATCAAAAGATTTTTTATTTTTACATGGCTGACGTATGTAAATTTTTATATCCTTTTGAATATAAAGAGAAATTTTTCCGTGGAAAAAAAAACAAACCACTCATTGGAAGTGGTGGCTGGGCTGCTTGTGGATCGAGAAATAAATCTCATCTGATTGGGCTTACTGACTCAATCAATGGTTTCATCAATCCGTTCATTTCATCTGGGTGGCATTCATAATTGCATAAACCCTTGTTTCTGTATTGTCTGACAGTCGGGCTTCCCGCCCGCTACTTACGCAACTTACTTCGACTTCTCTCATTGGAAAGGTTTTTCCATTTTTTTCACATTGCAAAAGATGCAAAAGATAATTGATTGATAAAAATTTATACGGAGAAGCTATCGTCATATAAAATTATAACTTGAAAATCTTCACAGGGATTTGAAAAGTTTTTATTTAGATTTTTTCAAAAAAATGTGATGATTTGGATCAAGCGCTTTACCGTCATTTTATTTCGATCTCTATTAACATTTCGGTTTTGGCCTTAGCATTTTAGTTTCTAATCTTTCCGGTACTTGTCACAATTTTCTAAAACCCATACCTCAAACTCATCGGTTTTATTCATTAGAGCATTTTTTAAAAATCAAAGTTTTTAAGTATTAAAATTTTGGCGCAAGTTTTTCCGGCTATATTTAAAAGTCAACATTTAATAATTTTCAAAATCCTCCACAAATGTTTCGGACTTCTTACAAAATTCAAAGTTTAAAGTTCAAAAAAGCCTCCCAATATTTTGAAGTTCAAAAAAGTTTTAAAAGTCTCCCCAATATTTGTGGGTTGATGTCAAAATTCACGTTTTTAAAATTTGCCGTAAATTTCCTATAATTCATAATTCATGGTTTTAACTTTTTCGGATAATTTAAATTTTCATAATTCATGGTTTTAACTTTTTCGGATAATTTAAAAAAAAAAAAAATATGGTTTTAACTTTTTCCAGTATTTTGATCTAAATTTTATGGTTTTTCTAAGTTCTTATTAACCAAATTAAAAACTCATCTTTTCAAGTGTCCGAATGCAATAGTCTACTCTTTTCCAAACATATTTTCGGACCAATTCTTTACAAATTGTTGGAACGAAATATTTAAATAGTTCAATATGTACATAAAACGTTCAAACAAAACTTTTCCAAACTCCCCCAGTTGTGCAGAATTATTTTTAAAAAGTCACCTTTTTAGATTTTGGAATTAAAAAAAATTCATCGCATTATTACAAAGAAAATACGAGTATCATGATTTGCGTGGAAGTAATTATCAGGGCAGGGATATAAGGCATATGTGACCGGGACTAAGGCGAAATACCCAATTATTTAAAGAGTACCGTTTAAGAAATGAAAAACCCTGTAATAATGTGAGGTCTTTTCGAATTAAAGAATACAATTGTATTTGGAGATCGCCATCATATGTAATTGAAGAAACATTCAAATAAAAGCGGGAAAACTGCTTGATTAAAACCATAATTTTCTATATGGCAAGAGAAACAATAAAATGTGAACATGTGGTTATAGTGAAGGCCCTATAAATATAGGTTTGATAGACTATATAGGTTTGATAGACTGAACAAGATATTTTTTCCCTTTAGAAGATGGTGGTTATTTTTCTTCGAGGAGAGGCCATTATTGGCTCTTTCTTTTTGTCGTAATCTATATTTTATGTCTTAATGAGAGAAGACATTGCTGGCCAAAATTTTTGTTGGAGATTTTTTGTTGTGCTATAAATTTGTCATAGACTATTCTCTCTCATTGCTGGCCAAATTTTTTGTTGTGCTATAAATTTGTCACAGACTATTCTTCTTGTTCATTAGTGCACTACAAGGTTGTGGTATTTGTATCATTTTACAACATAGTAATATCATGATCTAGTATTTATTCTTGCTTTCTCTTGTCTTGGTGTTTTGGCTAGTTTGAGTATGGGCTATCACTTCTAGCTGAGCTTGTAGGCTATCCTCAACTCGATGTTTGTAATTTGGAGTTTATGCAAGAATACTTTTTTGAATTATTTCCAAAATATCATCTTGTATTTAATTCAATTAGTTCTATGCTCTTCTTGTTTTGGTTAGGGTGAGTTAGTTTGTATATGAGGATGCATCTTTCAGTTTCAATTATAGATTATTCTCAGTGAGATATTAGTGACTCTAAAGTTATGTAATCTTTAGCTAAGCAAATTAATTTATTGTTATTGATTACACTTATATATGCTAGCGTCGTATCTTTAGTTTGTAATTTGATTAGGATAGACCATTCTACATTTGCTTGTTATCTTAGTTGCATTTCATTCATCGCATTATAAAAACCCTAAATGGTGGACTGGGCCGCAATTGGTAAACCCCTAAAACAGTAATGGAAGTTAGGCCATAATTTGGATGGGTTTTCCTACACCAAATGGGAAAGAGTCTAATTGTGCCTCTTTTCCAGGGATAACCCAAACTATTGATGTTGGGAATTTCACCCTATCAATAGGTTTGAGGTATGCCAAGCCTACTGAAGATACCTTCCAAGTTACCATGTTGGATAGATCTACAATCTGATAGTGGGAAGGAGAGATGATTATAGCGACCCTATTGCAGATTGGTTAGTTACCCGATAGAATATCCATTCCTTTGACAATGACTCTGAAGAGGTGATGTACAATTAGTAATACTAAAACCATGACCTTTTCACTCAGTAGTTTGCATTAGTGAAATATGTCCATTTGACGGTGTCCAACCTTAGAGACCCTCCTCTTTATGATGGGACTAGGAATGTGGAAGATTTCCTAGATGCTATGGAATATAGAAGAACAACAAATACCTACATCAAATGTGGTATTGAAGACTACTCCTGCTTGCTTATAGGTTATGCATAAGGAGAATATCCTCACTTGGGATGTAGTAAAACTAAAAATGATACATAAGTTAGTGCCTCTCATCCCCCCCAACTTCAAGTGTCGATATTTGTTCTTAATTAATGGGGAATAAATGAAGTTTGTGGAGTAGTACAAAACAATATAGAGCCCACCATTCACATAGGAAAATGTTTATAGAAATGGGGGTGGGAAGGCATTCAACAAGAATATTGGGTGCATAAATTCATGTATACCTCAAGTCCTTTTTCTAGTGCTTGGTATCTTCATGAATAATCCAAGCGACAAACTAAAGACTAGACTATGATTTAGTAACACCTTTTTGTTACTTTTTCTTATATAGGTAAAAATATTGAGATTACAATAGCAATACTGGTTATCAAGCAACTTTTGTTCACAACGTAGTTGCAACATCAGTTCCTCACTATGATTATCCTACAACATTGCAATATGGCTAGATTAAAAGATTTGGAAAGACAATTGGATGAACTACTCTACTTTAGGAAAGTGGACTAGGATGAAGGAGAAGATGATGATATATAAGAGTTGCAAAATATCTCTTTCCAAGACTTAGAGGGTTCAAGAACAATCTAGAAAAATAAGATAAACATATCTGAGAAGCCTTATCAACATCTTGTGAAGTTGGGAAAGATTAACATGGGTAGTGAAGACCACCCAAATTTTCCTGAATATATGATTATTGGGATGAGAGAACCATGTAAAGAGTTGTAGCACTACTAAGGGAATATGAGGGTATGTTTCCCTATATTTTGATAGAGATGAAAGGAATCAAAGGAGAACAAGGGGAGATAAAGATTGACTTGTGGCCATATGCTAAAATGATTAAATAGTTATCCTATCGACTTAACCCATGGGTCAAAGAGAAGGTGAAAAGGATATTGACCATATAATTATGTGGGTTTGATCTTCTCTATTGATGAATTTGATTGGATCAACCCCATAGTGATCTAGAGAAAGAAATATATTGAATATATTATCATTAAGTTGACTTTGAAGGCCTTAATTCCATATGTGTCCATGACCCTTTTTTGACTCCTTTTAGATATGAGGTGTTAAAACAAATTGTAGGTAAGCAAGCTTATTCTTTTATTGATGGATTCTTGAGCTACCACCATGTCAATATTGTTGAAGTAGATAAGAATAATACCACATTTACTATAGAGTGGAGCTCCTTTGCTTACAATGTGATGTCATTCAAGTTGAAGAATGATCCTCTTGTATTTTCATGTATACTCATAGTATCATTTTAGGATATTAACAAGATTTTGGAAGTCTACTTGGATGATTGAACAATCTATGGGATACTAAATGATCATATAACCATGTTGAGTTTGATGTTTTTTCACTATAAATAGTAATATATCTCGTTAAACCTAAAGCAGTGTGTCTTTTGCATACTCTTTGGTACATAGTTGTGTCACATTGTTTGCAAGGAGGGAGTCAGTGAACCCAACCAAGATTTTCATAATTGTTATTTTTCCTACCCCGATCATTGTCAAGACAATTCACTCCACATTGGTCCACATTAGTTATAACCAAATATTCATTCACAACTATGGCTCTATCACAACACTAATGTAAAAATTGTTGAAGAAGTTGAAATATTTTGTTGGATTAATCAATGCGAATTTTCCTTTAATCCACTGAAAGAAAAGATGGTAAGTTTTCCTATTCTAGTGTTTCTTGATTGGAATGTGGTGTACATATACATGCGTCCAATATTTCTCTAGGAGTGGTGTTTGTGCAACTAGAGAAAGGGAATCTTGATCATCTTGTCTATATTGCAAGAAGGAAACTGTCTCAAGCTTAGTGCAACTATACGAAGTCATAAAAAGAAGGATTAATTATGGTATGTGATTTGTAGAAGTTCCACCAATATGTGTTGGGGGACAACTTTAAGTTCTACATAGACCACTCAACTTTGAAATATCTAGTGAATAGTCATGTATTGAAAAGAAGGATCTACATGTGGTTATTTGGTTATGGGAATTCTCTTTTAAAGTTCTTTCCAAGCCAAGGGAGCATTAAAGTGGGTCTTTACCACTAGTCTTAGATAAACCCAGGTGAATCAAGAGGTGTAGTAGATGATCGACTCCCAGATGTTGATTTTTTTAGGGTTGAATATATCCCTAACTACTTGGAATATATTACTTTGTTTATGACTATAGGTGCAACCCTTGTAGACTACTCCATAACTTAGAAGTTCCATACAATGGTTTGAACTATAGATTATCAATTGGTTTCAGGATAACTATATAATTTAGGTATCAATGGAATCCTTATGTGATATGTTTTGGATGATGAATGTAATGACTCTCTAGGAATGACATCATGGAGTTGTGGGAGGTCATTATGGAGATAAATCCATAGTCCACAAAATTCTACAGGCTTGCCTTTGGTGGTGTATTGTATTCAATGATGGAAAATAATATGTAGGGAATTGCAATGTGTGACAATGGGTTGAAAATCCATCTAGGATGGATGGATTACCTTTATACCTAGTAAGGGAACTTTATCCATTTGAAAAGTGGGTGGTTTATTTCAATAGACCTATTAACCCACTTGCTAGACAATTTGGAGCTTGGTATATCATCACTGCTAGAAATTATCTCACTAGATGGGTAGAAGCATCATGCATTTAATGTTGTTCCACTGATACTACAATGTACTTCATTTTTTATCACATCATCACTTAGTTCAATTATCTCACGAGTTTGACAAGTAATTATTCCACTACTTCCTCAGTGCCACTATGGAAATTCTCACTTGGAATTTCACGATCCAACACCACAAGATATTCTATATCATCCTCAAGCTAATGATATAGGTGAAGTCTTTAATAAATTCTTGAAGCATAGATTGACACTGAGGTTTTCTCAACAAATTGAGACAATTAAAATGAATGGATTCTAGCAATACTTTGGTCTTATAGAATGACAATCAAGAGGTTGAATAAGTAGACATTGTTTCATATATTCTATGGGTGAGAGGTTATTATCCATGTTGATTTTTCCATTCCTAGCCTATTTTTTGTGCACACTATTGACATCACAAAGGAAGAATCAGTTGTAGAATGGATAACAACATTGATGGAGTTGGAGGAATCCATATTTCTAGCAATTTCCATCATATAGTTGAGAAATATATATAAAAGGACTATCATAGTCACAACCTCAAGAACAAGTCACTTTCCAAGGGAGATTTAGTTCTACTATATTATAGTAAATATTTGAAGCATCCAAGCGATTTACAAATGCATTGGTTGGGTCCATTTTTGGTTGCGAACATAAAAATTTCAAGTGTTGTTCACTTGGATCATCTTTATGGTATTCTTTGGTTGGGATGGGTGAATGGTGCTCACCTAAATCCATATACCCCATCTCCTTAATTCACTAATATTGAACCACTCTTTTTCATAGGATTTTGGTTATGATAGGTCAATTTTGGTTTCCTCTTTTCCATTCTAGTCTCATTGGTCATTTTGTCTTCTTTCTACAATATCAGTCCACCATTGAGTTGGGTTTTACCCACCTTTTCTTTTATTTTTTTTAAAGTAGTGACCACAAATTTATGGTTAAGGAAGAATTACTCTAGTTTTTCCAAGAAAAGATTACACCTTTGTGGTCGAAGGAGAGTCAACTCTATCCAACAACATTATTCCACCTCTTTGAATTTGTTTTCCTTCTAGCTGAGTCCAATTTACTGCATTTTTAACTTCCATTTTTGGGTTTTAAAGTTTTGATCAAGTATTTATGATCAGTGTTATTAATCTAGTCAATTATGAGGAAGGGGTTGCATCAAGTTTGAGTTGAAGTCACAAGTTTAGAGTGAAAATAAATCATCACCAAGTGTCTTGAAGGGATATATGGGATTGGTTTTAGTGTTAGTATATCAATGTCTTAAGTGTTCACTAATTCAAGTTTGGGAAACGTTTGTCATTAAATCCTTCACATACATGGATGGATACCCACCATGTTGGATAGTAGTAAATGTAGTTCGGAATTGTTATTATAATACTTAACCATTTTTTCATCACTTTTTCTTCTTTTTGTTGTGATGTATATCTCTTTGTCACACTAGAGATTTTGTACCCCATCACAACAACAAAATCCACCTAAATTGTCCCATATCTTTTCCCATAAATCACTTAGGTTTATCAAAGAAGAGCTCAACCCCAGCTATGGGAAAAGTAATTGGTGCTAAGTATTACAACCTATGGAACTCAAAAGGAATATTTGGAAAGGGAAGTTGTGGGTCCAAGAGTGGAGGTCATAGGTGACCTTAATGGCAAGGTAAAATAAATGTGGCTGGTTGATCATGATTTTGTTGATAATGATTTATTTCTAGACTTGAAACCATCCATGTATATGGAATAAGTTCCTTTGGAGAATGGGAAATTACACATGTTTAGAAGTATAACTTTGAGCCTCTATGTGATTCCACCTTGATTACCCTAATAGACCTTTCAACCTTCAATAGCATAAGTGAATTTTCTTAGTGCACTAAGCTTTTAATCAATCACATTCATCAATATGCCTTAGGGTTGGACCATAGCTATCCAATTTATATCTAGAATATTCAAGAACCATGAACATGTTTTTCTATGGAGGGGTAAGATGTCAAAAACGCATTCTAGGGAGTAAAAAAATGATGGGAAGAAGGACATGGATCCAAGTTTGTATGAGAAGCATGGAATGTGTTAAGTTTTGAGCTATTATTATTTTTCTTTTCAATTTACTAGATAACAATAACATAGGTAGGATCACTGAGAGAAACACAATCACAAGATACACAACATTTATCCTGGGAAACCCTCATGGGGGAGAAAACCCAAAAAAACTTCCTTAATATAGATAGCCAATACAATTCCAAAACAATAAACCAAAACACTAGAGAATATCCAACACTGAGCAATGCGCCTCTCTCTTCCTTTTTCTCCCAATTGAAGCTACCAAACTTGCACACTTGATGAGTGAATGAGTGAGTGAGATAATGAGGCACTGGCTTCCTTTATTTATATTGGTTGGAATGTGTTGGAAAGGTGTCTCTTCACTGGGCAGGGCTGACTTTTCTTCTTAGTGGTTAAAACCACTTTAATTAGGCCTGGGGGGCGACTTCTCAATTTGCATAATACAATTAGGTTTTGACCAATCCGCAAAAGGGGATTTGGTCAATTACAATGCCCGACATGATCAATCCACAAAAGAGGATTGATCTAATGAATAATGAATCAATAATAAATAGAATACTCTTTGCAGTTATGATATTTCAACACTCCCCCTTAACAAGAAGGGTATTCTACAACATCATCAAGAGAGAGAGAGAGGGAAACAACATCAACAACATCTGGAACACTAACTGGCATATCTATAAATCACCGGAGGTTTTTCTCATCATCAATATCATCATCCACAAGAAGGAGCTGGAATGGAATCATCATCAGTTGCATCAATATGGATTAGTATAACACTAATACCTCATCATAATCAATAACAACACAAGGCTGATACAACATCAACAATAGAAACATCACAACACAAAGGATGGAGCATCATCAACATCAACACTAAGCTGGAAATATTCAACACGGAGATGGCATCTCAACAACATCAACACAAAGCTCCTTTATATTTTTCAAGAATACATCGTCTACATATATTAGCAACATCATTGTCTCACCATTCATAACCTTGAGGTAAATGTTAGAATCAGATTTACTCTTGGTAAATCCCAAGCTTGTTAGGAAACTGTCAATTCTGCCATATCAAGATCTAGGAGATTGCTTCAACCTGTAAAGAGCCTTCTTCAACCTATAGACCTGAGTCTTTATGTCTTCAACTTCAAATCAAATTTTCACATCACTTTGTACCAACCTGGTACACTTGTTCAACTGCAACTCAATCTGCATAGTCATGTGCTAGATCTATGTGCTTTATGCAAAGCACTATCTGTCTCATTGCCTGAGAGTATGTACTCTCCTCTTTATGCAACTATTCATTTTGGAATTGAGACTCTATACTTGCAGTTTCTCTGAAGTTGAGAATGGTTTCTCCATTCTCACTATGACTGCTGAAATTTGGGAGTAACTCCTCTACTCCATCGTGGAAACAACTTCATTTGAAACTGAGAGTGGCTCAATAATTGACATTGAAGGTAGATCTTCTTCTTTCATGGAGGTAACTCTATCTTGTATTGTATTCATGCCTCTGTGACTCAACTAATGTACTGCACCAACTGCCACTCAATTTTAAATATGGGGATTACCCCCCCTGCATCTCATACTATATATGAATCATCGTTGTTCTGGTTGTCTTCATGAATACTAGAACTATTTCTTCAATTATTGGAGTAAGTGTCTCGTCATAGTCTTCTCCCTCTTGCTGGGAGAATCCTTTGGACACACATCAGGCTTTGTACATCTACAACATGCTTGATTTGTTAGATCAATATTGGAAGTCAATACTGACTTTTCTTCTAGTCTCACGGAAAAATCCATATCCTAGTCTTTGTGACTAGCTTTCTTATTTTTCACTGAAACAAGGGAATATTCTCGGGAGATTTCATATCTCCTAGAAGTTTCTGAAGCTACAATCTAGTCTTCTCATGGAATCTATCTTCCAATCCTTGAGGTTGTCTCTTCATCTGATCTTTTATGAGATCATGCTTACTCTCAATTTCTTCTGAGTCTACAAGGACTTCATCATCTCTTATGGGGTATAATTGGTGTTGAATACCAAGTCTAAATATGAAAGATTGAGTCATACTTCAACTGATTTCTACTTACCATCAAGGTGTCTTCATTATCCTTTGACCAAGTCTTCCATGAGTTCTTGTTCTAATGTTTGGTCATCTTTGGAGCTTTATGCTCCTTACAATCAATATCCATATGAGATACTCTGGATCTCAAAAATAGCTTCTTCTTCATCTTCTTTGGTAGATGGATGTATACCATCATGTACATGACTTGGGTAGTCTACTTCATGTCTCATCTAATTTTTTGTCTTCTGTAACCTTCACTATAGCTTCCTTAGGGTTATTACCTATGACATGAACCAAGGTCAACAAAACAACATACACGAATAATACTCTTTTGATCATAGTAATAAAACAATATCACGGATAATCGTCATAGTAGATCCCTTAAAGATATCACTTGTGACTTGCCTGAAACAAAGATCAAAAGTAAGAAATACAATACGAAGCGAGATCAACACTCTTCTAGTGTTGTGATCAAACATTCCTCCATGGTAACCTGGAACCAACACAAGAAGTTTCTCCTAGAGGAGATGTTAGTTGTGTCTTGGTAAATGATTACAATTTATCAATATGCTCACATCTTACCAAGTATAATACTTTTCAAAGACTGCTTCCTCAACTATAATGTTTACTTGTAATGGGGTAGTTATCAACTTGTCATGTGCAACTTTGAATCTTATCAACTTAATTAATCAAACCTGGAACCTGGATCCTTGTCCTCATGACTAGGTGTGTTTCTTTTCTTCCAAGTCTCCTTCACTCAAGATGACGAGTGCTTTATTCAACCTGTCTTTTGTACTAAGACAATATGCTATCTTGACAAAAAGTTGGGTTAGAGGATAAAATCTATGATATCAAATTTAATCAATCTAATACTTTGAATTTAATTTTGACCAAAGGTTAGTATGATGGTCATAAATTCAACATGCAACCTAGATCAAAATAATGTCATAACAAATAGATGCATATCAGAATAATCAAACCTGGGTTGCAATATTCCTCTGAATGTGTTGGATCTTGATATCCTTTTGAATCTATGGAAAGAGGTCCCTTCTCCTGCAAATATCCTTTAAATATTAACATTTTAAACATATGTGAATACATACCTTTGATAGTATTTGTAGGTGGTGACACCATCTGGTAGAAACGATAATAATTACCAACTCTTAAAAACTTCAAGGGTGACTGCAACTGATACTTCAACTGATACTGCAACTGCAATTGGTACTACAACTGATTCTCAAACTGTATCTGCAACTTAGGGTTTTATGAGGAAACCCTAATTTTTCAAACTTCAAATTTTGAAATTCTGATCCAGGGACTAGATGCGTTGGGCTGAGGTGAGTTTGTTGGAGCTTTTAGATTTCAAAATTTTCAATATTTTTCCCTTGAAACTTGACTTGCAGAAATTTGGACTGGTACTTTTGGTACAAGTTCTGGTTTCCTGGTTTTTTGGTACTTCTGGTTTTTTGGTTTTCTAGTACTTCTGGTTTTCTGGTACTTCTGGTACTAGTCAAAACTAGGGTTTGACTTTTCAAGAGTATCTGACCAATGAAAAGGTGCGCTCAAGGTGACAAAGAGTTCCCTAGGCTAGGGAACACTTTTCTAGATGGGTTTTAGGTTGATATTCCTCTTCAACAAAAATCCCTAATTTTCTTGTACAAAAACAATGACGTTTTTCTTTATCCAGGGAAAGATGCTCTCTTAAGCTTAGCTCTGATACCATGTTAAGTTTTGAGCTATTGTTATTTTTCTTTTCAATTTACTAGATAACAATAGCATAGGTAGGATCATTGAGAGAAACAAAATCACAAGATACACAACATTTATCCTGGGAAACCCTCATGGGGGAGAAAACCCAACAAAACTTCCTTAATATATATAGCCAATACAATGCCAAGACAATAAACCAAAACACTAGAGAATATCCAACACTGAGAAATACGCCTCTCTCTTCCTTCTTCTCCTAATTGCAGCTACCAAACTTGCGCACTTGATGAGTGAATGAGTGGGTGAGATAATGAGGCACTGGATTCCTTTATTTATACTGGATGGCAGGTGCTGGAAAGGTGTCTCTTCACTGGGAAGGGTCGACTTGTCTTCTTAGTGGTTAAAACCACTTTAATTAGGCCTGGGGGGAAACTTCTTAATTTGCATAATACAATTAGGGTTTGACCAATCCACAAAAGGGGATTTGGTCAATTACAATGCCCGACATGATCAAACCACAAAAGGGGATTGATCTAATGAATAATGACTCAATAACAAATAGAATACTCTTTGCAGTTACAATATTTCAACAAAATCAAGAGTATATGATGTGGGGGTATCATCCACTTGATCCAATAGAAGTGAATTCAAGTTTCCTACCAGATCATGACTTTCTATCTCATGAGGAATTCTTCCAAGGATGAGTGTTCTCTAGATACCCCATGTATCACCGTGTTCTATATCCAAGGTGGCCATTTGAATTGGTGCACCTTTCTAATGATTGAGTTGATGGTTGTACATGTGGATTCCTATGCTATGGGGGATCCTTTCATTTTTGGATACCTAATTTTGGCCTTCACCATGCTCAAATTGAAACCACCATAGGGAAACTTCATTCTACCTAGGGCCAAGCCATTCTTTCAATATAGTATGAGCCTTGGAAAGTTTGTAAGGATACCTAGAAATTTTCTTTTACTGCTACCACTTTTTCAAAATGGTATGATATGATGATTATGGCTACCAATGCTACCATATGAACAACTAAGTATCTTATATATGCACATGGGGGAAATATCTATTTTAGCTTTGATAAAGATTGCACCTATTTGCATTCCAAATAAGTTAACAAAGATAAGTTCAAAGTTTCCTCATTGCATTTTTATCTTATTGAGTAAGAATTGGATACAAAATTTTACTTGTGCTCAAAGTTTTGAAAGTCCCACTCATCCATATGTATGATCTGCATTCTACCAAAAGTATTGCAACATCTATAAAGAAGAGCTAAAGTAGAGAAAAGGTCTCTAAGGAGGAGATGTAGAAGAAAAGGAAGGGGATGGATTCAATTTCCACTTCAAACCCTATGACTATCACACAAGGCTTGTCCATTGATACTTTAGAGTTGTGAGAATCCACATGGAGTGCATTAACTCCATTGTTGGGGAGCTAGATTCTATATGATGCTACTTTTTATAAATTAGATTTGAAGTAGTGTCTAGGAATTGTTTAGAGCTTTATCTAGGGTAATAACCCCTAGAATAAACCTGGAGTGGTGAATCCCCTTTGTGATAAGGTCCCTTAAATTTGACCCAAGACATAATCTCCTGCAAAGATAAGCACTAACCTTTTACCTACCATAATTTCTGTCAATTCCACCATTCAATATTCTCTTAAGCTCTATGTAGTTGTGGACAAATATTTGTACATGGAATTGATATATTTTGTAAAAAAAAGGGTTTTCTTCTATAGATAAAACTCTAAAGTCCTTCCAAGAGTTTGAAGAAAAGGTGTCACATGCCATTCTAGTAGTCCAAATTGAACATGATGCTCTAGGTTATCTTGCTGAAATTGTAGGTGTCCCCTTTGAACATGATTTCCAACACACTATGGTCCTGTCTCCCCCTCCCCCTCTCTAAAGAATGCATAGCCATAGGGTGATGCAACAAAAACAACACATAGATACTTGCACTAGAATGCATGAGAGAGTATTCAATGTTTACATGTAGGAGAAGGGATGTATGGTTCTAGTGATGGTGAGTATCTAGACCACCATTCCAGAGTTTTGAATGATTGTCTGGAAAATGCACCATAATAAGAGGAGGAAACAACGATGGAAGAAGCTAAAGATGAATTGAAAAGGATGGTTTCTCCTCCTAGATAGACCATTCTTTCCACCACTCCCATAATACCATCCCCTATAGAGTGGTTATCAACTATGGCATAGCTCAAATAGTTATCCTAAGACCTTTTTTATTGTGAGGGTATGTTGCGACTCTACCGAAAGCATGCTAATGTTACACCATTTTTTTTATTGATTCCACATAGGATAGGATCCTCTACACCTTCAAACAATTGTGGGATAACCAATACTCAAAAGTGTATACAACCTCGTGATTTGACCATTTTATTTCTAGTTGATTATCATTTAATTGGTGCCCACCTAAGGGTTCTCGATTTAGTCTGTCAATGTAAGAAATTGATGTATAGAATTGGTCTACTCCAAATTTGTTGAGGATTGCTCACTTCACCATAGAAGAAGCTATGTAGATATTTCTCTAGGTTTAACAGAGTCATGGAGACCTTCAACAAGCTCACCAATAGTTTCCCATCTAGTTAGCTAAGGTTACTTTAAACAAGGATGTGTAGTTACAAGCACGATGATAAGTAGAGCACATGTTGAATATGGTATGGGTTCATTTGGATAACGTTTGGCCCAAATTGAAGAAAGTGGAAACTAAATTGGAATATTTTGTACCCACTTGTCCACCTGCTATAGCTTTGGATACAATTTATTCAACTTAGAGGAAGTTGTGCAATGATCACTATCTCTACAGGAAAACATAGATAACGGGCATAGCCAAAATGACGAACATTTGTAAGAGCTCATGGACAAGGTACCTCCCCTCATGGTTGAAGGATATATTACATGTGATGCCTATGGAGGGATACAAAAGAGAGCTAGATCATCTATAGTATTGCTCATGATTAGATGGGGCTCCTCTACCAACAAGAAAAGGCCATTAAATAGATGAGGGAAAATATTAAGTAGATGAATAATGAAACTCGTGTGATCACCATCATCTCAACCAAAATGTCTAAGTTTAACATGATTCAGGCCATCAATGATCAATTTTCTACTTTACATGATGTTTTATTGGAAGATAAGATTGTTATGGGAGAATTTCAAGCTCCTGCATAAACTTCATACCTTGAGTTGTCTTAGTTGGAGTCCTTTGCAAATAACATAGTTACCAACTTAACGAGAACTCTCCAGAGTTCTCGTTTTTTCAGTGTGGCTATTTTTACCCCTAAATACAAAAGTGGTACTACTGATAGCACCCTTTTTTTACGGTGGTTAAAATTCAAACCCATTCAGACCCGTTGCATTGACAACTGATGTCATTGTGGACAAAGACTTAAAAATTGGTCCTTGAATCGAAAATTGATGCTACCGGTAGCACCAAGTGTTTTTTTGGAGTCAAAATTATAACTTAATTGAAACTGTGGCCTCGACAATGACTACCATCGTCGATAAAAAAATCAAAATTGGCTTCTAAATCATTGCTTAAAAAATATTTTTATATTTTTATAAAATTTACATTAAAAAAATATAGAAATTGAAAAAAAAAAACCGAGAAAGTTGGTTTTTTAAAAAGTAAAACAAAAAACAACAATTGTTTTAAGAAAAATTGTAATTGATTTTCTTTTAAAGTAATTTAAAAACTAGAAAAACTACGAAAAACCAAACAATTAGAAATTTTTATTTTTTAACTTAAAAAAATAAAAATATTATGAAAGAAAATTAAAAGAAAACTTAAAAAAAAGAAATTAAAACTAAAAAGGAAAGGAAAAACCCTAAAATTAAATATATCTGTATAAAAAGGGAAAAAAATGGAAAATAAAAATAAATAACAAAAACCATATTTATTTAAAAAAAAAACTCAAAAATATGTAAATAAATTAAAAAATATATTAAAAAAACTAAAAAAACTAATTGAAATAAAAAATTTGATATAATTTGTTTTTTAAAAAGAAAAAAACATACAAAAAATAACCAAAAAATTTAAAAATATATTGATGATGATGATGATGATTAATGTGCACTAAGATTGAATTGGTCTATCATACCTTAAGAGGGTAAGTGATTACTTGTGATTCTTTAGAATTTTGTTTATGTGTTCGAAAAGTATTAAGAGAAGCTTTCCAAGATCACCATAGTTTTGTTGAGTTAAGAGGTTAGGAAGGTTGGTAGTGTGACACATATTTTGAAAATGAGATCTAATCTATGTATAGGCTGGACAATCTAAGAGGAAATGTTTTTCATCTTCAACCTTCTTAGTGTCACAAGGGTGACACACTCTTTCATCCCATGGCATTTTAGGAATTGACCAATGCCCAGTTTCACTATGGAAATCGTGAGAATTTGTTATGATCTTAGCAATGCTTATTAAACAAAAACCAAAAAACACTTAAAGTATAAAATTTTATACAAAATATTAATTTATAACAAAATACATAGTATACATATTTCTAAAATCATTAAAATAACATGTTTAAAAAAATTGTATATATAAAAACATTATTTTAAAATAAAGCTAAAAAATTTTTTTTTATCAAACAAGGGTTTTAAAATAAAATTCAAAACAATTAAAACTTATTTTGATAGGGAAGGGCATCGTGTGGGTTGGTTGGACATCGTGGGTGTCGTGGGGGGCGATATCGGGCATCACGCAGGCTGGGTGGGCGTCGTGGGGGGCAATGTCAAGCATCGCCCCCCACGACACCCATATCATATATATTCTTTGTAATGCTTTTTATTTTTTATTTTGTTTTAATTTTAATTAATTTTTTTTGTTAATTTAATTGTAAAATTGTTTTAATTTTTTTTGTTTTGTTTTAAATGTTATTAAATTTGATTTTATTTTTATTTTTATTTTTTTAGTTTAGTTTCTATTAAAAATTGATAAGTTTTGTATTGTAAAATTGTTTTAAATTTTATTTTAAATTGGTTTTCTATTTCACTAAATTTGCCTAGAAGTTTATTCTAAAATTGGTTTTAAATTTTCTTTTTATTCTTTTGTTATTGATTTTATTAAAATTGCTTTGTTTTTCATTTAAATGTTGTTTTTAAAATATTTTGTCTTTTATTTTAATTTTAAAGTTTTAGTTTATGATGTTTTAATATTTTTTAAATATTTTTTTATTTTAAACATTTTTTTTTTGTTGAATTTTGTTTGTTTGTTTTTTCGGTTTTTTCAAGCATTTTTTTTTAACATTTTAAAGGTTTTTTAATTATTTTTTTTTATATATAAAAAATGTATATATATTTTTAAAAATTATTGTTTTTGGAGGATTTTTTTCTTTTTTCTTTTTAGCTATTTTTCTTTTTCACCTTGTTTTTTAATTTTTTTTTTCTTTTTTTAAATTGAATTTTTAATATATTTTTTAAAAGGTGTTTTTTGGTCATTTAAAATTTTTTTTTGAGAAGATTTTGTCCTTTCTATTTATTTATTTTTTATTGTAAATTTAAAAAAAAATTGTAAATAAATTTTCAAGTGACCATTTGGGGTCCAATTTTGGGTTGTTTATTTGCGTAGGGATTTGTTGTCAATGTCATAATTTCAATTAGGTCGTAAAGAGCTATGATTTTCACGTTTAGAAAAAATAAGTTTTGAAGGCCATGCTTAAAAGTTTTTGTAATTTTAACCTCGTTAGAAAAAAT
>ML777314.1:15240-32784 GCA_009831015.1 Picea engelmannii
GAATTCCGAAATCCCAAAGGGGGTCCCACCTTTCCTCTTTTTCACTTTTCGCGATTTCGGGAGTTATGGGGTGTAGAGGTTAGGATTTGAATTCACGAAACTCCGAACCCCGAAACCCCGAAAGGCGGGTCCCACTCGTCCATTTTCTCTTTTCGCAAGTTGTTGTGAGTATGTTCGAGTATTGAAACTCGTGAAGTCCGAAACCCCGAAAACCTCGAAATGCGGGTCCAACCTGTTCCTTTCGCATTTCAGAGGTTCCTCATCCAACAGTTGCTACCCTCCTAAGCTTGGGAAGGATCATCCTTAACATCAGCATAGAACTTTATGATCTGACGATTCACGAGATTTCGGTACTTTCCCGATGAATTTTCCACCGTTCGTTCCTCTAAAGACATATGATCGTTACCCTCCTGAGTTTTGATAGATCATCCTTAAATTCCGCACATATCTATGGGATCTAACGATCCACTAGATTTCGGTCCTTTTCCTGACAATTTTATCACCGTTCGATCTCCTAAAGATATCTGGCGAGGAAGATTTGGCATTTTTCCACTGGATCTTGACCCCTGTGAGACGACGTTGCTCTCAGCCTCGCTCTGAACACTTCAGGGTGATATCCTTTTCTCTCTCTGAACAACAGAGGCTCCTTCAAGCTAAGTTTGTATCGCCCTCTTACTTTGAGTATGCTGGAAGGGTGCAGGCAATAAGGGAAGGAACAAAATCATGGAGGGACTTTTTCTTTTTACCCACAGAAGCTTCTATTCGAAGTAGATTAGATGGGTGTAATAATACCCTTACGGTCAGAATTGAATCATTCCTGTTTTTTTTTACATTATAAGCTTAAAACGAAATTGATTTATGCCATGGGAATAAAAAAAAAATTATGGTGATTTTTGAGGTTCATTACAGTCAGTCATGGGGACTCGTGGTGATCTTGACTGCTGTCCTCTAGCCAAATTTCTTGACACTTCATTCAACCCTCCATACTCCCATTCATTAGGGTGGTTGGTTATTCAACTACCAACCCCTCCTTATTAACTACCTTGCCTTGAAAATAGAAAAGGAAATAACTTATTATTTCCAAATCAAATATTTCAATAAGGAGGATTGAGTCATCTCTAGGCTTCTTCACTCTTTCCTCTAGTGGTATCATGGCTAGTACTTTCAAGGCTCCACTCCACAGTCAGTTGTTGAAATTTTCAATTAAACAATAATACATTTACAATGTTAAATATGACATGGCATGGCAAATCATGATTAATTACAAACTGGGGAAAGCAAGGGTATTACATGCGCCACACATTTTATTTGTATATGTGTAGTATATCATTAAAGGCACCCATTTTTCATGCATCTTTAGTGGTTCCACCAAGTATATTCTCTACACTAGAATCTAGTTATAAGATTGACCTATACAACCATGCATTTTACCTTTTGCTACCTCTTGAATTTTACAGAGCTTCCACCCTATCTTGGTGAGTTTCCCCTTGCATGCTCTTGTTAAACATAACATTCCACTTTTAATGGGTTGCCTTGGTTTAGAACCTTTTACATTCAAGCACTTATTTTGCTAATTTTCCTTTAGAATCGAGAGTTTGTGTAGTTCACTTTGCATTAAAATCCTTGTGCTTCATTCTTTCCTTATGCTTGTTCTACCCTCTTTACTCCAGAGCGTCACTTCTGGTTTTATGCTTTTCTTCTCACTATGTTGTTGAACAATTATTTCACTTCATCCATGTGCCAAATATCACATCTATATGTATATTAACTCCACTAGAACATCACCCCCCAATCAATAAGTTGTAGTTTTTAGTTGACCATATTTTGTAACAAGTTCAAAAGGTCCCCACTGAGAAGGTTTATAAATAGATCATGATATTACTATATATCCCCATCTATATGTATATCAAATCCATCATTTTTTCTAGGGATACTCACCCCATGTGCCCACCCTCATTGCCTCCATGTGCTCACACTTCCTACACACATTTTGGGACCACTAGGTTGCATATGGTACATGTCTCCTTGTTGTAACATATTGACTCTTTTATTCTTTATAAAAGACAAAACCAAACCATAAAAAAATTTCAAAAAAACAAAACAAGGGAAGGAAAACAAGTTCTTATTGCCATCAAGGTTTTCTATAAATTCTAACCTTGTACAATATCTACTGCAAACAGATATTCAGAAAAAGAACAGAAAATATACAATGGCAAATACAAACATTACACAGAGATTTTTCCCCTGGAAGCCGAAACCGGGAAAACCAACATATTTTATATTCATTCATTGTGATACATTGTTTACAATACAATATACATATAGGAGCCAACTACATCCAAAACCCTAACCCAATGACCCAGATTAGTCCAAAACCCTAATTCCTTAATTGGAAATATAAAACCATCGGCAAAAACCATGTGCCGAAAAACCACCTAAATACATGACACGTTTCCCGAGGCAGGTGTCACATTTCCCGAGGTAGAAAAAAAAATTCCGAGGGCAGACCCCACGCGGGGGGCTCCACCCCCCCTCTAACCCCCCTGTGCGCCTGGAGCATATGCTCAGACACTACTACTCGTGCAAAGAATATAACACATACCCAACGTTTTCCACCATGTTACATCTCTTTACCGATGTGGGCAATTGTTAGTATTTCCTTTGTTCAGATTATTTGTACTACGTCACCCATAAACTTTATCCATTATTGTAGAATCCATTGGTTATTTACATCCTACTCAAACCATCTAGTTGATGTCATTGTTGTGATTCCTGAGATTTGCACCTTCCATCCTTTTGACTTGTCATCCTACTCCTTGAGTCTCACTCTAGTAATTAGTTTTCCTTTGTCTACATGATCCCTAATACAAACTCACCATCACTCTCCTCATGTGTCCACATTGACATCTGGTCAATTATCTTAGTCAAGTTTATGGTCATCGCTCATGCCAACCATCATTTATACTATGTTCAAGGGATGCCATGTCTCCCATCATTGTCCCATACCACTATATCAAGTCCAAGCCATGATCATCTATATGTTTGTTCCACACCTCGCATTGGTTTTGCTAGCCTAATAATCCTAAAAGTTTACTTAAATAAGCATTTTCCTAGAATAATAACAAATAAATTTATTCTAGAAGACACGTATTTCCTAGAAGATAGATTATCCTTGTTACATCCTTGTCATAATAATTATCCCTGCATTGTTGGTCAAGGGCACATCGCAGGTTGAGATAAGGATACAAAGGTTATATATACACTATGCCTCTCACCTATTATGTAGTTTTATTTTCCTGATTAATAAAATTTTGTGTTCGAGGACACTTGGTGAAATTAACATGGTATCTGAGCCATGGAAATGAGATGACCATGATTATGAGAAAGCTATGGTGATGAGAAGGTCATAGTAATGAATCATTAAATGAAGAGGATTCCAAAGTTCAAGCCTATATTTCTTCATCAAACAAAAGGAATGTCTTCAAGGAGGTATTTATTTATTTTTATTTAAAATTAGGAAAAGGGATTTTCAATTTTGCAATATTGATCATTACTTTCATATATGCTTTTAAATTATTTGGGATCTAGATCTTCCCTACAATCGTTCTATGATTTTTTTAAAGATCTATGGTAGTCAAAACCTAGATATGCAATTCTTTGTAAATCAACAAATTCTTTGTATAATATTTATATACTTAATGGATCTAGCAAATATGTTATAAATATGATATTTCAGGTAAAATATATTTTTTTATATAAATTTTATATATAAAAAAAATGGAACATTAACGATGGTAATATATTTGATTTCATTTGGAAAAGAAAAAAAAGATTAGCCCAATTTCTTTCATGGTCGCACTATATTATTATTTACATGCAGATCTAGTACTATTAATAATTGATGTATCAAGTTTTAGTCCATATTTGCAAGAATCACTAAAGATCTAGTTGCGGTGCAACCTTTTTAAAATATACCGATTCAAATATTTAATACGATGATTTGCATCTTCAAAGGTGGCCATTGTGATAAATCCAAAACCACATGATTCTAATACAAGGATCAATGATTCAACAAAAAGTGGGCATTCCATAACCTTTCCTTCTCTAATGAAGTGATCATTAAGATCCGCTTTCCCGTTGTTTCCCCTCACAACTTCTAAGCAACCATCGATGAGCCCACGGGATATGTTAGTAGAAATTTCATGATAATATTCAGTTTGAATCAACGATAACAATGAAAGTACTTGTCTTCATAGAGATCATATGTCATTCCAAATGTTAGTGCTTGCTCTATATTAGTTTGGCTATGGTGGTTATTTCTCCTAGCATTGTGGTGGTGGCTCATACCTTGTAAAGATGAGAGGCTTCTCCAAATCACGGTTCAGTGAGAAAAATGCATGAAATTAGTGCAATGGCTTCATTCCTAGCGAAGACAATTCAATCAATTTAAGCCAATGAAAGATTGGAGAAATTTCAAGCTTAAAGAAGTACTAGGGTTTGAATCTGCGTAAGTGTCGAAATGGTGTTTTCAATCCATCAATGCTTTTGCTTGATTGTGTGGATTCTATGGTCATTTTATTATTGCAGCTTCTTTTTCACACTCTCAAATTATTTCAGTATTTCGAGTGCTATGCTTATAACATTACATTTTAATCATAAGTAAAGACTACATAATAGAGGATAACCTCACACCATTTTGCAATTACTTTATAAGATTTGCGATGACATGTCCAATGGAACATCTACCACCATTAACAAATCACTAATAATGCCTTCTATTGCATGCATCAAGTTCTCTATGTCTTCTTTTATTTTGAGACCATTGTAGCAAGACATGTCATATTTAACATTACATCGTGATTGAAAATGCCAAATACTTGTTCTCCTAAATCCGACATGTATATTTGGGACACAAAACATTGTAATCATTACTCCACCAAATATTTCTACTAATTCAAATCTCTTGACCTCGATACCTAAGTTCTTATTCATCCTGACAACATCACCTTTTGTTTTATATTATTTCTTGAAGTACCTAAAACCAAAAACATTTGATGGGATGGAAAAGTATTCAAATAGACACCCAATGCTTGGGCTACGTCAATGCTCTCCAATGACACATGATTTCCATGGCCATCAAATACAATAAATTGATGTTTATCTATGATATACCCCTTGAGCAAACCTACTAAAGTGTTCCAACAATCTCAAGAAAAACTCCTTGTGATTTATGAATTACCTTCGATGGAGATACATTCTCCAACTTCACACTTTTCAATGTTGTCCCCAATTTCCCTCTTCCTTTTTAATATGATAAACTATAAACTAGGGATGTAGTAAACATGTTTTCTCTCAATGAAACATTCTTTGTTTATGGAAATACTTTTAGAAACATTTATGTTGTTTCTTACTATAATAATTCACATCTCACAACTCTCTTTTTGTATGCATTGCAATTCCAAATCTCAACATGCCCATATAGTTTCAAGGTTATCATATGATAGTTTGAGAATTGTCATCACTCCTCTTTATCTCTCTTAAGCCCTTTCATTGTTTGTAAGTAAATTATAGAAGTAGCTTGGAACCCTACCTACCATGACTTTTTAGGAATACCATTAGGGTATGGGGTCCATTTTGTATGGAAAACTTTAACACTAGATACTTTGAGTTGTTCAACCTTTAGACAATGTACTAAAGCTTGAATTTGTATGATCAAGCTTACCATGTCTTGTTCCTCGTCTTTGAGCAAAATTGATGGTGGTCCCTTTTTAATGGTTGAGGTTAAGTCATTCAACCAATAGAGCAACGAAGTCGGTGCAATTCCTTAATTTCTTGCTACATTAACTCTAAGTATCTCCAATTAGTTATGACTCCTTCAATATCATCCATCCACACCCTCACCAAATCGACTTGCTTTATTACAATGAGATATTGAACTTCTAGTTTTGGTTGTTTAAGTGCAACATGATGTTGACAATGTCTTGAATAACAACTCTTGTATGTTTGGGAGCCTTTCTCCTCCTCACAATACCTTTTTAATCATTATTGCTACACCTCCTGACACAAGTCTGTACAAAACACAGTACAATAACACAAATGAAGTTAAAGATGTACCACTGTATGATTGAAAAACTACAAAATTTACAATTGATCAAATGTTAATTATTGATATTCTTATAATTTTACAAATTTCCATATTTTCAGTTTGTTGAATGTTAATTGTTAGTGTTCTTATAACTTCATGGTAGATGACCAATTAACCTTCAATAGTGCAACATCAAGGGATAACAAAAATCCATATGAAATCTAATGCCCATGATTAATCGACTAAGCAATGTTTGATTCGTGTCAAAATTTTGCTTATCCTCATCAAAACTTTGTTGAATCCATGTTGAAAACTTTTTTCAATACATTATGTCAATTCTTCCTTGAATTCTAGTTGTTGCATGGCATGGCTTGGCTTGATGCTAATGTTCACCTACAACTTTTTCTTGTTTGTCATCACTAGAATCCGACCACAATTTTTTTGTTGAAGTTGCAATCTTTTATTGTTGAAATCATTGTTTTTAATGCATAAATAGATTTAGCACCCTTGAATACCCCTACTATAACTTGATTTTGCAATGTTAATGATTGACATTTACAATTCCATTCAATCTAAAATGACTCTTACCAAATTTAAACTAAAAATGTCGATTTCCCTTCTTGTTATTTTGAATGGTAAAAAAAGAACCAATTTGTAAAAAGTGTAGACTAGGATTATTGGATTATTGTATACTTGGTTTTGGATCAATCATAGAACACTTTTTTAATCCCCATGCCAAGACATATATATATATATATATATATATATATATATATATATTGTTTTTCTATTTTTAAAAATTATTAAAGTTTTTATTTGATTGGGTGAAGGATAGATATGGGACATGCTTTTAGGGTTTTGCCTTTAGTTGTCACACTTTTTTTTGCATTGGTCTTGTCATAAGTGTTTGGTGGAGGTAAAATTGGATGAAATGCCACTCTCATATTGGTAGTAATCCGACAACGTAGATAATGGATGGATATGCATAAGGAGGATGGGAAAAAGTGTCCACTGGAAGTAATTTCTATTAAACTATGCCAATGAAAGTATTGACCACAAAGGATGCAAATGATATAGTAATTATGATCGTATGATGTGGGATGCTTGTGTCCCTGCACGGTGGCGATTAGAACTAATGGAATTGAGGAGTGTTTGACTAGTGAAAGATGCCAATAAGGATACATCACATGCTTAGTGGATTGATGGGTCATTAGTATTTTAAACAGTCCTACAAAGTTGGCAATGAGAAGTGCACAACATAACAACTAAAGGATAGAAAATCAATGAATTATTCTTATTGTCTCAAAGTGTAACCATTTAAAACTAATGCTATGTAAACAAACAAGCTATAAGACACAAAGAGGATGCATATTTGTTGTATTCAAATAAATCGTATTCGTTAAATGGAGAGGAAGACATTGTACATGATAACTCTAATCACAATGATGCATGTAATTGAGAGACTTAAAATATACTTTGCCACCTACCATTTATACTTATTAGTCCCTATCGAAGGCAAGCCAAGGACTCTAGCGTTCAATACAGGGTTGGTCGTCAATTAGTTTGTGTTTGACTTCATGCTTTCTTCCTGCTTTCCAAACTTATACATGAGAGAAAATAAATGTTTATTTTTTTATAATATTTAAATTGATTTTATAGAAACATTATTAGCTAACAAGATGAATGTCTTATTGCCGAGATTGATAAGCTTTTGAGTGTATGATAACTTTATTGAATCTATGATAACTCTTCCAATGTTACATAGCCTAAGTTTTCAATTTTTTTTCCAATTTATCATAACTTCATTGAATCTCCATAATTTATTATAACTTCATTGAATCTCCATAAGATGAACTTCATTGATTATTTTATGACTGCTTTAAATAGGGTTTGGATGAATTTAAATAGGGTCTAAATGGCTTTAACGACAATGCATTATATCCCCTGACAAACCGATCTGTGTATGCGGTGAATCTTTGTCTGATTTGTGTATGTGCAGATTTCTGTATGCGGTGAGTTTTGGCAGCATTCTACCGCCTTTCTCCACCGCCATTGTGCTTCTATACAATACATCACAAGATGAAACTCTTTTTCTCCACTACCATTGTACTTGTATACAATACATCAGAAGCTAAAGTTGTTGATGGAGCATTGGAAATCATGGAAAAGGTGTTGAAAATCTTGGAAGTTGTTGCTTGAGTGTTGAAAATCCTAGAAAAGAGCTGGAGTTAAGGTAACTTACTTCCAAAATCGGAGCAATATTTCTGATATCAATAAGTAACGGATTGACTGTGTCGTAGTTTCCCTAATTGACATACTATGTGTAATCTCTAAATCATAGTCACTTGGATTACTAGTACTAGTTAAGAGATGGAATCACATGTGTAAGTAACTACGCAATGAATTCTAGTGATTAGTTACTAGTTACACCAGTACCTATGTAAATGTTGTAAACTTAAGGCATGGTAGTGATTAGAGATACACACATCAGATTAGTGCTTGGCTAAAAATATGAGTATGATTCTGTCCAAAATTCATCAGTTTGATGAATATCAATGAAATTGCCTAAGAATATTAATTTAGTTCTCTAAATTATATTGAAGATGAGCACAATTAATAAGATTAGTAGAGGTGGCGTCAATATTGTTTCTTCTTCCTACTCCACAAACGGATCGATTTTGCGGGTGAAGCTTCGACTTAGAAAATAAGCCCCCACTTCATTTATTTCAACCTTAATTCATGGTGCCACTCGGCAGTCTCCATGGAAGCCAAGGCTAGATACCATCGTTGAACCACATAACTCAATTGGAGATTTATAAACATCTTCCAAGAGTCGTAAAGTAGATTCATAGTGCATTGATAATAATTTCACAGATGAAGCCCATGGGATACTTATAAATGAGGATTGCAAAGACAAATGGATTGCCCAAAGAATGACCCTCATAATGGCTCAAGGAATTGGATATGGGCAACATTTTGAGTTTTTATTGAACAAAAAACACACCCGACATATATTGAAGGAAATATCTTCAACGATGGTGTAAAATATTAGATTTTCCATGGTTGAGGAGGGGAAAGATCTATCCCAAAAGGCCCACTATATGAGCGGTAGTAAGGAAAACCCTATAGCCCTTCATATAAAGAATTCCTATTACTAAATTATGGTTTACACTTACCCTAAAGGAAGTGGGTAAACAGTGCAGGGAGCCAATACAAGAGGTATCTTGCCCCTATCCATGGAATTTGCTCCCTTAGGTGGGGCTTCAGTCAGAGGATGGTTATCTAGAGAGATTTTTAAGCCGAATGCAATCAAAGCTAGCATGAATTGTTTATTAGGTTTGTATAGCATTGCTAACAATGTTCCCCAAACTCTAATAATTGCAAACAATAATAATAAAAGGCTATAGGAAGGGATGGTTATCTAGATAGATTGGATTAGCTAACGCAATATAGTCAGAGATGGTGTGAATTGTCTTGCAGGTCTCTATGTATTTCCAGACAAAGTCCCCCAAACCTTAATAATCGTAAACATGAATAATAAAAAGATATAGGAAGGGCCAGGGGTATATAGAAGTAAAAACATAGGGAGAATGCAAGTTGCATATACCTTAACCCCTCAAATTGGCAGACACGCTTCAAGTCTGTATTGTCACTAGACATTTTTGGGAACTTACAACAAATGAAGAGAGGATGATGAAAAGATTTAAAAAACTTCCAACAACCTCTTAATATATAAACTACAAGTATAGGAAAGATGAGAATTAGATGGAGGGTCAAAGGCAGTTGCCACACGGATAATAAAAAAAAATTTAAACCCTACCAAACCTAATTATTGAAATGTCTAAACTATAAACTATCGCCACATAAAAAGTCCAACATATATAGTACATGTTAAATGTAGAGCATGGCAATCCACCCAGGATTCAAACCCTGTGAAGATTGGGTGAGAATCTAGTGTATTATGTATGGTAGGGATTGGTTTCTTTGAGAGCTTTTGTTTTTGTTTTTGAGACAATATTTGTAATAATTTATCACATTGTTTATGAGAATCATGGCCACAAGAGAATCACAACATCAACACACTCATATGATAGGCTCATTGACCCCAGTTCCCTTCTACCGAATATGACAATGTTAATACAGACGTTGTCGTTCTCTAAACATAAAAAACAATAAATCAAATTTTGCAAGCTTGAGAACATCAAGAGTGTCAAAACAACATACCATGATGCCCATGCAAAATTAAATTTAAAAAATGTACTGCTATGAGCATAAACTAATACACAAATCAAAACAAAGGCAGAGAAAGATGTCCAAAGTAGGATAATAAACCATGTATTGTAATGCTCCTTGAAGATTCTAATATATTTCTCTAGACAAGAGAAAAAATACAAACTAATACGATGATAAACTATACAAGGAGAAGCCACACTCCAACAGGAGCAAACAAAATCATGGAGGCCAAACCAATTAAGTTACCTATTGTATCACTTTATTCAGTTTTTCACATGTTTGATTCATTGTATTCAAGATTTTCCATGGAGAAGAAAATCCCAGAGGACAAACCGAATAAGTTACCTATTGTATTACTTTATTCAGGTTTTCACAGGTTTCATTCACTGTATTCAAGATTTTTCATGGAGCTTCTAGAGTAGGCACGGAACCCTGAAGCAAGCACCTATGAATCCGACCAGAGAAACCAACATTACAAAAATCCCAAGTATTACAACAGGCGCGGTCATGAACTCCTCACACTCTATCCTATGCCTAGTCGCCAACCACATGCCCATCCAACTCATTAAATCCTTGCATAGATCGGTGTATTAATTATTACCATATGTCTTGTCTTCACTGAACAAGAATAGAGGCAGCCTACGCGATATGCATATGGTTGGTTGTAGTTGTTGCAAGTAGGGCCTCTCAATGCAACACAATCTTCATGCAAACAATGAAGGGCCCAACTTGCCAGCTAACTATTAATTTATTAATTCATCAACAAATGTTAATCAAAATATAAATTGATATTTTAATATTGTGACATGATTTATTATTAATCATAAGATAGTGTTTAATGGAATAAACATATTTAATACACTTTCACTTAGCCTCCCTTCCATCCAAAGAGAAAGAATAAATATCTCCCTAGGTTCTGTGTTACTATAGTTGTTAGTTGTTGTTTTAGTTGGACTGGCACTCGGGATTTCTCTATAGCGGGTGAAAAAGAGCACCTGACATGACTGAGCAAAGCGACTAACTTTACCTTGTAGCTGCTCTTCTATACTCTGCTGCTTGGAGGTAAGCCTTTTGTTGATTCTACTTCAATGGTAACCAATCTTCTCAACAATATACCTGCACACACAACATCAAAACGTTTTAGCAAATGATATCATATTTCAGACTTATATCCATAATCTCTGTCACCTTGGTATGAATGTTTAAATATTTAGTATTAGAAGTATACGATTGTTTACATATTTGGCAGGATGGTCTTTGAATCAGTGTTATATTACCATAAATTGTATGAAAAACTTATGAACGAGTATGAGATAAAAAGGATTATCGTGCATTTCATTCATCCATATATTTTTCCAACGATTCATATTGGAGGAAACATGTCAGAAAGCAGCCTTTCTATTATTTATTGACCATTTTAAGAGAAAAATATTTGCCCCTATAATGATTCAACATCATGTATAATGGTCGCCCAACTTTTGTTGCTCGTTTTTTAGATGGGCACTTCCAAAGATTCCATGAAGATCTCTCAATGAGAAAGCTCTCTCTAGCTGCTCTCCTTTCATTTCAATTAGGGACATTGGTTGCTTTCCCATCCTCGCCAGGTGGTTGGGTTGATAGATTGAGTTCTAATTTTATGGGGAACTTGGGCTTTGGGGTCATAGATTCATCAAAGAGTTTGGTATTACTGCATCAAAGAGTTTGGTATTACTGCAATTAGGGAGATTGGCTGCTTTCCCATCCTCGCCAGGTAGTTGGATTGATAGACTGAGTTCTATTATCAAAGAGTTTGGTACTATGGTAACTTTGCAGATATTAGCGTGGGCATTTCTATGAATTTTTCATGTTTTAATTTTTATTTTGGTGATTTTTATCCTAAATACTTGAGATAGTGCATTAGTATACTATCTCTCAATTAATATATCATGTTGACTATGCGATTAGTAGAATATCTAATTTATGGGAAGAATAATCTGAGTAAGATATTTTGTTATCTACTCTAGTGTCCAATTGGATCTAGTTTATTATTTATATAGATTAATCGATATTCATTTAACATATCCATAAAACCGTTGAATAAAATCATACTTAATTCTAGTTGTGCTGAAAAATTAATGAGCAAATTATTACCTCTAAGAAAATCTTATTGAGAATGTTGTTTGTTGCACTGGCCACCACCTAAAAGTCTGCTCTAAAATCCAGTTGTACGAGAAGCCTAGTTCTGTGACAAATATCACAATCCATTATCAATAATCCTCACCTAGTAAATACACCAAGGTGGTAACATATGAGACCAATTATTGCATAAAAATGAGCGCACACATAAAATTTATATAAAAAGAATCTCCTTATTAAATGATATTAGTAATATATATATTTTAAAAAAAATTAAAGTTGATTCTTTTCATTATAGTTTGAAGATTGAGTTTTAATAAGTTTTTATACCTTAAAAAATATATTTTTATAGTAATATATATATTTTAAAAAAATTAAAATTAATTATTTTCATTATAATTTGAAGATTGAGTTCTAATAAGTTTTTATACCTTTAAAAATATATTTTTAAAACAGTAACATTAAAATCCATATCTATTAATATAATTTTTATTATTAATATTACATTACTCTTAAAGACGTAAACTCTTCCAAGGGTTTAACATTAACAAAATTCATGTAATATATCTTAACATTGTCAAATAACTATAGGTCGTACTTGCTATAATGTTTTCATAGACATCCATTGAGTTTCTGCACTTTTGCTATTTTGAATCAAATCAATGCTCTAAAAGCTTCCTTTTTCGGCAGGAACATCGCCACTTTAGTAACACTTGTTTTTAATATGCTTGCTTTTAAGACACAACGAACACATCAATTCACATTATATATATGTACATATAAATACCCTTTGACATTGGACATGTATAAGGAGAGAATACATTGCATGCATTTTTTAGTTGTGTTTTTGTAATTAGATCAAGATGACTTTAATGTTAAAATGCTTTTTTCTTGATTAAATAAGGGAGAGAGAATCTATAAAATAAAGATATCAATATTTATAATTCAAATCTTTACATAAAAAGATTCTTTATCTCACAAATAAAAAGAGAGATTGAAAAAAATATATATATATATATATATTATTTTATTAATACATGTTTTTTAATTTTTAATATGATAAAAATATATAATTCTACATTAAAAATATTTTAAAAAACTTTAATAACAAGTAAAATATTTCAATATCCACATTAATTAAAAGATTTTAAAATTTAATATCTACACACTCATTATTTAATAACCCACAAGACACCAACTTATCCATTGGACTTGACAATTCTCAAACGGAGTGAAATAGTTGTTGAGATAAAGCGAAAGAACCCACATGACAAGACACCAATATTTATCAACATTCGACCTTGACAACACTCAACGTCGTGGAATCGTGTAGACCAAACGAGAAACTCCACCACCGGTACAGAGGATGACCGGATTCCTTCGGTTGGGCATTTTCGTTTATTTGAGGTTGGGACCAAACCCTAGCGCTTCGACACTCTAAAGGGAAACTCGATCCTTCAGTGAGAGTTATCGTAGGAGGAACCGAGGGAGCAAGCCCTTGAAGGTAAGAAGCTTGACGTAATTTATGCCATTTGCATTAGTTCCGTAGATTCAGGCAAAATCGAGGCAAATTTTTGTTTGTTTGATTGGATTTTGGTTATAAAAAGGCTGCAAATTACCAGATCTAAGAATTACAATCAATAGTCTGCGAATGTTTTGAGTGCAAGGCTAACACAGACTATTGAAATGTGTTCCATCTTCACAGAATAAAAAGACCAGAAGATTAAAAGAAGTATCCAACAGAGAGCAATAAATCGGGAGGGTTTCTGCACATAAACTCTGTTACACAATATATATTCCAGGGTTTAAGCACAATATATGTTCTAGGGTTTAAACCCACCGTGGTTTGCAGCCATGGTTTGCATTCGTCAAGCCACAATAGACGACCTGCTTGCAATGCAGACATGCAATTTGATGTGTCTGCCGGAGAATTACCAGATGAAGTATTATTTCTACCACATCCTATCATGGCCGCAGCTTCTCTATGTGGCCGAGGATTACAACAAGAAAATTGTTGGGTACGTTCTGGCGAAAATGGAAGAGGAGTCCACGGAATGCCACGGCCATATAACCTCTCTGGCCGTGTTGCGCACGCACCGCAAACTGGGCCTTGCAACGAAGCTAATGACCGCAGCTCAGAAGGCAATGCATGAGGTTTTTGGGGCAGAGTATGTTTCTCTCCATGTCCGCAAGAGCAACCGGGCGGCGTTTCACCTGTACACCCAAACACTGGGATATAAAATTCACGATATTGAGGCTAAGTACTATGCTGATGGCGAGGATGCCTATGATATGCGCAAACAGCTGAAAGTGAAGTCTGATGGTAAGCACCATCATCATCACCATCATCATCAGCATTCTGGGGGTTGCTGCGGCGGAGACGGTGGTGATGGGAAATTACAGTCCGCAGTTGATAAAAAGAGCAAGGAATGAACCTGAATTGGAAGGGAAGCTGTTGAGATTTGCGGCCTTCTCGACCGCTTCTGTTGCGGTTAGCACATTGAACTCTTTTGTTGTAGATGTTTGGCCTGCAAATGATGATATGAATTCATATTGTTATTATGCTATTTTGCTTTTTATTGTAAGACAAAGTCTTTCAGTTGTCTGCAAGAGCTGCGTATCTCTTCCTGTTGTGGGGACTGGAATTCATTGCCTGCTATGAAACCGCGTTGAACGCTTGTCATGTAGATACTTGACTTACAAATGATGATAGTTTATACATATTGTTATCATGCTGTTTTTCTTTTATTGTATGACAGTCTCTCAGTTGTCTTCAAGATTAAGTATCTCTTGTTGTTTTTGCTACTGGAATTCATTGCTTGCTTTGAAACATAACGAATCTGTAATCGCTTCGGTTTTTTACCTGAAAGTCATGCTCTGTTTTAATGATGGTAGAACATGTTTTCTTTTGTCATGTTTTATTTTCTCTCGAAAATGATGCTTTGATTAATCAGAAATATTATTATTTGAGAAAGATATAAACACCCCTCTAAATCAAAATGAAATTCCCAAACCGCTAGTCAGCAGGATCAAGATAGTTTGCTTTTGGTTTTGGAGCAATGCTGTTTTCTTTGCAGTTTTTCAGTATCACTATTGAAGTATCATTTACCCGTAACTAATGACCAATGACGTGACATTTACTTTGAAAGCGAAGTGTGATTCATTTAGCATTTTGCTCCAGTGTGGAATAATTGCACTATGGACATAGTTCCCATAAAACCCAACCCTGTAGGATGATATAAAATCAGCATTGGAAGGTTTTGCAAAACCTTTAATCAACACGGCTTCTTTCTATCAAAAGGAACTTGTCTTGTTCATTTTTTTAACTTAGAAGGCAAGTGTGTTTTATATATAGCAGCTTTGTAGCAGGGTTCACCGCACTATGGTACCATACTAGCTTTGGCATAGATCGCTTGGTACCAATCTTGTAGGATAATTTAAAACTGGTTGTCAATGATTTTGCAAAAGCGCCATATTCTGTTTGTTAAAATAAATATGCCTCACAATATAGTTGAATTGGGACATGGGAAACACCATCAGAGAATATTATATTTATTCCACAAATGACTGTTGTGCAGAAGCTTTATTTTCTACCGACAGGTAACCTAATTTCTATTAAATTTGACCTTTTAAGTTTTAAAATACCTGAATTAATAAATTATTACATGTATAGATCAAAATCACTGACCAATGATTAGGCTTTCTCACAGGATTATCATATTAAAAATCTTGTCTCTAAGCAAAAATATACAAACCTTTTGCATCAAATAGTCCATTGATCTAAAAAGTGTTTCAAAATTCAACACACTTAGGATGCATTTGCTCCAAAGTAAGATGGTATAATGAAATTAAAAAATATTTTTTTGCTTATCTTCCATTTTATCAATTGTTGTTTTTTAACCTGTTTCAACTTTCCTTTATTGATGAATCTGAGAATTACATACTTTGCTAATTCAGTTTTGCAATTGTCCTTATATACGTGAAGCTTGACATCTACTTTGGAGTTTTGTGGAATATTTCTCTTGTAGAGGGATGTACCCGTTTGGTAACATTGCATAATACCATTTTGCTATCTAATACCTCCTCCATGTAAGAAACATTTTATTTTTTCAGCTAGTTGCTTAGTCATTGTATTCAATGATTTTTTTCCAGATATGCTGAATGATCCCTGAATTTTAAGCACTGGGAAATTGTTGATGATTTTTTTGTTCCTACATGAAGAAAAATATTATATTTGATATTTCATAGAAGAAATTAGAAAGTGCATATGCACTTCTTATCAACACTATTAGAGCCATATGTCTCTGCTACCTTCAGTTAAAGGGGGACCAAGAAGAGTTATCTAAACTAAATATTACAATCATCCTTAGGCATTTTCTACTTCTGCCTGTTCGTGGAAGCACCAGAATATCATTCAGTTCTTGTTCAAAACTGGGCCACTACACAAAACATTTAACAAATGATCCATCCCAAATCAGGAACAAAAACTAGACACTCTGTAGATCAATATAGAGAAATAACAGATTCTGAAAGGAAGGTTTTGTCCTTAAATCCCTGTTCAGTCAGAGTCCTTTCCTGCAGTGATAGTGCTTCGTTAGATAATCTAGACTCATCTCGACTCTGTTTCATCTAGTCTCTCTGTAGATCAATACAGAGATAACAGATTCTGAAAGGAATGTTTCATCCTTAAATTCCTGGTCAGTCAGAGTCCTTTCCTGTAGTGATAGTGCTTCTTTAGATAATCTGTTCATTTTCTCATTAAATTGTCTATAAATTCGAGAGAAAGAAATCTCTAAAAGCTTCATTCTTACCTCAGAAACCCTATTCATATAACTGTGCTAAGAACCGGATTCTCTATATGGCTTCTGCCATTGGCCCAATCCACAAGCAATTTAGAGTCCCCCATTACTTGGATCCTTTCAATACCATTTTCAGCTGCACATTTCAAAAGTAACCATAAGGCATAGAATTCAGCTCTATTATTTGTCCCTGTCCTGCTGCATACTTGAAAGAAATATAATGATTTTCATTTATAAACAAGATTCCACTAGCACCAGATTTACCCAGAGTTCCTTGACAAACACCATCCAGAAAACCCCGAGCCTTGTTCT
>ML777314.1:52263-138491 GCA_009831015.1 Picea engelmannii
TAACCCTTTCCGCCCTTGAAAAAAGAGGAGGAAATGTGATTAGAGATCCGTCTAGGGAGTGGGTGGAAGACCTTATAGCTGATTGGGATCTGGAGGATATTAAGCCTGTTAAAGGGATTTACACTTGGACAAATAGAAGGCTTGGCCCAGGACATATTGATGCCCGTCTGGATCGGTTTTTGGTACAACAGTCCCTTCATCTCCAAGGGATGGATCATGTTTCTTCTATTATAGCTTTCAGCGCTTCTGATCATAAGCCTATAGCGCTCACCTTTGTCAAAGATAAAAATCTGGGGCCTATCCCGTTTAGATTCAATCCCTCTTGGATCTCCATGGACGATTTCTATGACATTGTAGCTCTAGCCTGGCGCACAAATGTTAGAGGGTTAGCTTTCCAGGTTTGGGAAGAAAAGCTACGAATCTTGAAAAAATCTTTGAAAGATTGGGCTAGACAGCATAAGACGCCAAAGCAGCAAAGGCTTGAAGCTGAGAAGGAATTGGAAGACTTTCATTTCAGATCGGAAGGTTATCTGGACCAACCTACGAAGGATAAAGAATTACTTCTTCACAATAAGTTGCATGATGCCTGCAGACTCGAAGAAAGCTACTGGAAAATCAAATCAAGAAACCAATGGCTGCATGACGGGGATAAAAATACCAAGTTTTTTCACAAACAAGCTGAGATAAGAAAGCATTTTAATTCTGTCCCGAAGATTGAACATTTGGGAAATCAGCTCACTGCCTTTGATGAAATTAAAAAAACAGCTCACAACCACTTTAAGGAGATATATTCAGAGTCATCTCTTGACTTAAATCTCAGCAATATGGAAATTTTAGATCTTATCCCTTCTCTAGTTTCAGCCCATTCCAATGCTCTTCTTATGCGCCTTGTCTCTTTGGAAGAAATCAAATCTGTTGTTGAATGTATGAGCCCGGATAAAGCACCCGGGCCAGACGGGTTCACTGCTCGGTTTCTCATCTCTTGTTGGCCCATCATCCATAGGGATCTTCTGAAAATGGTCAAGAAATCTCAATCATGCAATAAAATCGGAGGAGGAACCAATTCCTCCTTTCTTGCTCTCATTCCTAAAGAAAAAGGAGCTTCTTCCTTTGCAAGATTTCGTCCGATTTCCCTTTGCAACATTGGATATAAAGTTATCACGAAGGTTCTAGCCAACAGGCTGAAAGATGTATTGCCGGGTATTATTCCTGAGAACCAGGGAGGATTTATCCAAGGAAGGCAAATCTCTGACAATATTGTCCTTGTTCAGGAAGCTATTCACTCTAGTATCAACAGAAAGGAGAAAGGTATGGTAATTAAATTGGATTTGACTAACGCCTTTGACAGGGTTCGACATGCCTTTTTGGTAATGGGAAGGTTTGGATTTGAACCTGGAGTTCTCTCTTGGGTTAAAGCCTGTATAAGCGCGCCCTGGATCGCCCCCCTGGTAAATGGAAGAGCAGCTGAATTTTTCCAGGCCTCGCGGGGTCTGCGTCAAGGGTGTCCCCTTTCTCCCTTGTTGTATGCCATTCAAGCCGCTGCTCTTAGCTTTCAATTGGAACACAATAGAACCCATCAAGATCTGCTAGGACTAAGGATCGTCAGGGGGGTCAAAGAAGTTAATCACATTCAGTTTGCTGACGACACTCTTCTCCTTGGAGGAGCGAGTACAAATGTGGCAAAAAAGTTCAAATCGGTTCTGGATGACTATCAAGAAGCTTCGGGAAGCCTAATTAATTATTCCAAGAGTCAAATATATAGTTGGAATTGCTCCCTGATTGAATTACATAATCTGGCTCGAATTCTGAACATTGAAGGTAATGAATTACCTATGGACAGATTTCACTTATTTAGGAATCCCAATCTTCAAAGCAAAGCCGAAAGTCTCCAGTTGGGGCCTGTTGATTGAAAAGATGCAAGCAAAAATCAAAGCATGGGGAGCATCATGGCTAAACTTAGCAGGGAAAACTGTGCTCCTTAAATCAGTTCTCGCAAGTATGCCAGTCTTTCAAGGCTCTCTTCTTCTAGCCCCAAGTACAGTTCTTGGAAAAATTGAAGTGCTCCTGCGGAGATTCCTGTGGAAAGGGGGGAAGCACAATGAAAATTGACTCCCTCTGGTTAACTGGACAAAGGTCACAACTCCCTTGTTGGAAGGTGGGCTGCAGATTCGAGACCTTCGTGCTCAAAATTTAGCCCTGGGAGCAAAGCTGCTATGGAATATGGTCACTGGGAATTCAACCTGGTGTAAGTAGGTGCTCTGGAAGAAATATTTTTCCGGATCAAGACTTCGATGTTTGGATAAGGGTCTGAAAGTGGTTAAGGGATCCCCCTTGTTCTCCCTCTGCTCTAAAGCTTTGACCTTCTTCTCTCAAGCTCTTACTTGGTCCCCGGGAAATGGTAAGAAAATCAGGATTTGGGAAGACTCCATCCTCAGACATCCCCCACTTGGGACTTTGGAAGGAATGGAAGGGATAAGGAGATACCTCTCAAGTATCGGGAAAACTACGTTATCAGCCATTTCCAGATGGACTACGGATGACAAACAGTTGTGGGCGGGATGGGAAATACCGGACTGTCCGGCTTATTTATTAATTGAACAATCATTACTTTTCCATTGTTTGCAGGGGAAATCTCCTATAGACAATCATCTGAAGGATGCTAGAGGATGGGGATCCAAATCTGGGCTCTACTCAGTAGCCGAAGGGTACAAATGCATCAAGGCTATTCCCCATGTGCCCTCCTCTCCTGTGGTCTGGAAGTTTGTATGGTCTTTTAAATCCCTTCCCAAAGTTGATCATTTTACTTGGTTATTGGCTCACAATAGTGCTCTTACAGCCGAAGTTCTGTGCCGGAAAGGCTGGGAAGGTCCCTCCCGTTGTCCTCTCTGTTTGGTTGATGAAGAGACGACCTCCCATCTTTTTATCTCCTGCCTTTCGCCCAAGAAGTCTGGGCCCTTATGACCTCCCCTTGGTCAATTTCTTTGCAGTTTGAAGATGTCTCCTCTCTTTTCAGTAATTGGGCTCTTACTTCCCCTGTTTCCTCACATTCGAAGGACTTTTTAGGATTCTCTTGGTTGATTCTGCCAAAATTTATCTGCTGGAAACTTTGGCTTGAATGAAATAATAGGATCTTCCGTGGTGTCTGCTCTAGCCCCCCTCAGGTAGAGGTCAAGATTAAAGCTTTGATGGGTGACTATCTTCGTTCTCAGCCTTCTAAAATCATTTGTTCCCCTCTCAATTCCTTGGAAGAATCTTGGTTCCTCTCCTTGAACCCAGGTGAAATTTCCGCTTCAGGCCAGGACCCCAAGTTGCAGGCTTGGGAAATTAGGAAGAATAACACTGATTTCCTGCTCTGGAAAAAAAAAGTAGGAAGACACCTGCTGTTTTTTGATGGTGCTTCAAAAGGGAATCCAGGGAAGGCAGGAGGAGGAGGGGGGATTTTTGATCCCGGAGGAAATTTGATTCTGAAGTTTTCCTGGGGCTTAGGAACGGAAACCAACAATGTGGCAGAGGCTCTTGCGTTATGGCAAGGTCTGAACCAAGCCTTGCAACTGGGAATTACTGATTTAACGGTTCTGGGGGATTCTAGATTGATCATACAAGCGGTCATCACTCGTAATCTTCCACCCTCTTGTCATCTGAAGCAATTGATGAAACGCATTCTAGCTCTGCTGCCAAAGTTCTGTGACATTGGGTTCTATCATGTTCTTCGCACTCATAATGGAATAGCGGATCAAGCAGCTAATGAAGTCGTCTCCCTAAGCACGGGATCTCTTAAACTCAATAATGCTATTAGTCTATGTCTTTTACCCTAGGCGCATTGCCTCAATTGGTCTCAGGAGCGATATGAGCTCTCTCGGGGGAGTTCTGAACGTGGAATGGATCCTTTTTAGGTGGAATCTGTTATTACATTTGCACAGGAAGCTGAGCATGGGATCGAGCGAACATATGCCATACAGCGAAGGCTTAGGCACCTCCTCTCCGGACCATGGGCAGGATCGGAGGACGAGATTACAGCTATTCGTAGAAGGGTTTGCCGCTCTCCAGAAGCTAGATGAGAGTGA
The DNA here is from genome assembly GCA_009831015.1 of Picea engelmannii. Lineage (NCBI taxonomy): Eukaryota > Viridiplantae > Streptophyta > Pinopsida > Pinales > Pinaceae > Picea > Picea engelmannii. The sequence continues at coordinate 56,328 of ML777314.1, forward strand.
AGGCAACCGTCTGGAGGAGACTGAAACTAGGATGTCTGAGAAAAAAGACACTAAGCAAGCCAGGACCCACAAGGAAGAGACTGAGGTGCATAAGTTATATGGAGGGCATCATAGGTACAAGGGAGATCAGATGACGACATCCGAGAAGAAAGAAGGAAACGTTGTTGTTAATTACAACTATTCGGGCTTTGGATTCTAGCGTTTGGTTGCTGTTTGGTGTTAACTCCAGCACATGTCTGTATAAGCCTGACTTGTTTCTACAGGCTGTAAGTTTTTTGGTTTTAGGAAAGATCGGCTTTAGTCTCAAGCTTTTAAGATGTAATCTTCATGTGGCTCAGCCACTGTTTTTTATTAAATAAAAAACCTACCCGTTATTGTTAAAAAACAAAAAACAAATGAAACAATACAAAATTGAAATACAAGGAAAAGGGTTAGAGATACGTTACAAAAGGGTGTCCCTTTGGACACCAAGTTGCCACATGAAAAAACACTTCAAGGAGGGGTCCTTTCACTAGGATGTCCGACTTTATGTCGTCCCACTGGCTGAGAAGAGTTGCTAGAAGACCGATACACTTTATGCTGACTGTTTATTCTTTCATGTGAATCTCGGTTTCCAACCTTAGGCCACTTGGGACAATTCCCCTTAAAAAAATTCTGATGGTTTTCCATAGGTTCTAAGTGCAAAATTTCTGAATTTATTTTTCTCTCAAAAGGCTTGGCATACCTTTTACTAGGGATGATATACTTTACTTTATCAATATTAATCCTATCATCCATAGTAAATCCTATCAAATTCTCATTACTTATCCTATATTTTACTATCCCACTTTCTGTTAAGTAAGGAGGGTGTGGCCTAAGAATCCCATCTTGACTGTTTCTGACATTTAACTGATTCTGCTGATGCAGGTTGAGCTGATGACACATCTTCAACTGATAAATCCAACTCTGACTTTGATTCTGAAGGATGCAAACTATTATCTGTCTGATCGATACTTTCCTAAAGAAAAAGCCCATCAAAAGAATCCATGGGGTCCCAAACATTGCAAAAGCTTGGGGTTTTGCTATTAAGTTCCATCTTAGTAAATGGCGAAGTATATTCTATTTCATAACATCCCATTTCTACTTCCCGAAAAACAATCTCATTTTCCCTTTTCCTAGGATCTTCCACATGATATTTTCTTTCCAATTCTCTATTCAATCTAAATTCTAAACCATTTGGAGTTGGAATGGTGGCATAAGTTAAATCCATCTGTAAACTACCACCTAAATCTGCAGCTGTCTTTTTGTTTAGCAACATACCCCAAGTATCAGGCACATCAATTACGACAATGTCCATTTCAATCATGATATCTGGGAATGCAACTAAGTGTACTTGTAACCCCTTAATCAAACCATGCACTTCGATTGTCCTGCTATCCATAGCACAAATGTTATGATAAGGTCTAGATATCCTTAAGTTCAACTGTTCCATTACTTTCTTAGTCATAACATTTGAAGTGGCTCTTGAATCTAACATACAATTATGAAGAATAAAATCATTCACGAGCAAGGATAAGAAAAAGGGTCTATTCTTTTGATTTCCCCTATCCATATTTTGTAGAATCACAGGTGTATCCTGATAAGTTCTAGTTGGTGGAATGTCAACACTCTTCTGAGAAGGACAATTTATGGCCTTGAGCAACTTCTCCCTCTAAGAAGGAATCTTCATTATTTCTGACACTGGCACCAACATCTTTGCATTACTTAACCATCCTCCTAAGTCAATGTTTAATTATGAACTTGCATACATGTTTGACTTAGGGGGGGTTGGAGCTACCTTGGGAATGTTTGTTTGGTTTTTATCTTGAGTTTTGTTCCCATTCCTTTGATAGGTAATGCCCTTAAATTTATCCATTTCAGCTACTTGTTGCGGAGTAGGCTTAGGACCAAACATTTTTGTTACTTTATCCACCACAACACCACTCATGCAATTCATGTCTTCTACTCCCCCATTTAGTTCATCAGAATCCATACAATCATACATGCTAACACTAAGCTCATGACCAAACATATTAACCTGTTCATTTTCTGATCTATAAGGTCCCTCCTCACCATAAAGGTGAAGGAATACTTGGCAAGTTGATTCATCATGGAATTGCTCACAAGGTCTACAATAATGAATAGCCTGGTGGTCAACCCAATTAGTGGATTCAAATGGATTTGGTGGTCTCTGATCTTGGGGGGAAGGCTTCTTAGGCCACTTGTCATTTGGCCTATGTGGGGGGCTACTAGCTTGTCCCCTTTCCATGACTATCAACCGATTCTGCATGGCTTTCATCTCACTAACATGTTTGTTCAATTGATTAGCATGATTAATTTCCATTTGTTTAATCAATTGAGCTCGCTCCTTAATGCCATCATTAGAGGGTTTTTGAGTTTCAACACTTTTCTTCTTCTCATCATAAAGTTGGGAAGAAGACCCTCTAGTAAAACTAGGAATGTTAGACTTCCTAGCCTCAAGCATATTCTGTTCAATTCTAATCGTTGTAGTTTGTGCTGCTTCTAAAGTCTGATGATCCTTATCCCTTAAGGCATACCTCATTTCACCTTCAAATGCCTCGATATAATAAATCAAAGTTGCAGTATCTAAGGGCTTAATGTCCCTATGAAGGCTCTTCACCAAGATATTAAACTTAGTGTTAAATTCAACCACAGTTTCACTTTCTTTCTTCTGACTAGTGGTAAGAGCAGCAAGCTGAAATCTATGATTCTTTTGATCACCCCATCTATTCCTAAACTCATTCAATATTTCCTCAAGGGTGCTAAACTTAGCTGCGGAAAAATCAGTAAACCATTCATCAACATCTCCTTCAAGAGAATATACAAACAAAGTCATCTTTACATCTTCTTCATCATGACCCCCACAATATCTTTCCACACACATCAGAAAGTTGAGGATGTGGGACTTGACACTTATAGCATTGTTCCCCTAAAAAGTAAGCAACTTGTCAATGGCCTTCTCAGGAACTGCATGAGGGGAACCTTGGATTGCTGCAAAGTTCAAAGGTCTCAAAAAAATACTTATGGTTAAGTTAAGATTATTAGTGGGATTATTAACAGTTGGTTGATTATTGTTTTAGAACAAGTATTGGATATTAGTGAGTGTTTCTTCCCCAAGACTTTCAAGTAGCCTTCTAGAAGCAAGACAATTTAGCCTCCTCCTATAAACCTTTTCAGGTTCAGGAAAAGAATAAATCACTCCTTGTGAAGTGTTCCTAGTAGTATACTTGACAAAAATTTTCAATAGAGTCGCCACTTGGAAAGGAAACACACAAAATCAACCAATAAAAGTTCAATGAATTTTTAGGGACTAAAGTTTTTATTACTTAGTTCTTAAAAATTTAAGTTAAGTCGTTTTGACCAAGGATAAATGACTTATCCCCGACAACGGCACCAAAGATGTTGTCSTCCTAATACACACTTGCAAACGTGAGCAAAGTCCAGCTCACTTAGTGTGTTCTTGGAGGCATAATGCCTAGGTTCACAGTCCACACTGTCACCTTGACTGGAACCTCTTCCTTCTAGGCTTACTCCTAGGGAAGCCAAGGGGGGTAGACCCTAGTTACTAGATGTGTTTTAACTTTGAAGTTCTAGGAGTTGGTTTTAATTTGTTAAAGGTTAAGGGGGAAACTAACCTATGATGCTAAGGCAACAAATGCAAAGTGCAAGATTATTCAATGACAAACAAACTCTTTCCTAAGTCAACTATGACTAGTGCCTAAATGTTGGGCAAGGGGTTCAATTACAAAAGATTACAAGTAAAACTAGATTACAATTATTCCACAACAAAGATACAATTACTTACACAAAGAATAAGAGATGCTACGAGGATATAAGATATACACAAGATACAAATGAACAAGATTAAAGGTGTCAAAGTGTGAGATTTAAGAGATATTTAAAGTTAAGATCAATCACATAAGGCCAAGCATGCCCCAATAACACTTACTCTATTGGTCTGTTTTTCAATGGCAACCACTAAAGCACTCAAGATTCAACAAGATGATGCCTCCCCTATGGGATACTCAACTTCTTCTTGAATCACACCACAAGAGCATAAGATAAGAGATGTAAATACTTGGAAACTCAATGCTCAAGAAATATAACACTTAGATATTCAAACCACAAGATGCATAAGTGATTGATAAAAGTGAAAGTACTTGCAAGATAGACTTCTAAATAACCATCAACAAATATGCCAAAGTAAAGATTATCTAGGAGACTAAGTGGTTGTGAGTTGTTTAAAGATTAGATAAATTTTATTTGCCCTCCCCCTAACTAACTGTTTGAACCTTAAATCTCCTCCTCCTATTGCCAAATGGTTGCTGGATGCTCAAGATAGTAAGGTAACGAGGCCCACCCTAGCTTTCACGGTCAACCCTGCTAGTAAGAGTACTTCTTGGAGAGGACACACACCTGGTGCGCCACGAGACAGTCCCCTGCCACTACCCTCCGTTATTTTCCTCAAACCCGTTTTAGATGGTGAAGATGGTGGAATTAGGTTGTCCTAATTGGTCTAAAATGTTATTATGACTTATGGGTAAGTCTTAAGGTGTGTTGTGAGTGTTTTAGATGACTTTTAAGTGCCCAAAAACAGTGATTTATGCTCAAAACCGAAACTGTTATGACAATCACAATGTGTATTGCAGATTATGAAATTGAAGACTAATACCACATCTAAAACATGAATTGAACGCTGAAAGGATAAAAAACATTCACTTAACCATGTCATTCACCATTCCATGTGTAAACTTGAAAGAAAGATGTGAAGTGAAGACAAGAACAACTTGCCAAAAAGAACAACACATGAGATTTAAACCATTTAAACACATAAACTATTCCATAAAGAAAGCAAGCTAAAGACTTAAGTAATTGTTAAAAATAGAATCAACCATACACCATTTACTCGCCAAATGAGATGAGAACTTGAAACACAATAAGCTTGCACAAAATAAAGGATTGTTTTAAGATATCTACTTGACCATGTGTGTATTATGCATTGAGATATAAGAGACTTAAAACAAGTAAAAGATTTGTGCATCAAATGCTTAAGCTATGATTTAGTGCATGTATGACCAAAGCATAAAAATATTACAAATTGTTTAACCATTAACACATGATCATCACATCACTAATCTAGCCATACGATATTGGGGGTTACTCTCCCAAGGTGTAGGCAATTAAATCTTAAGCAAAACTTGAAAAAGACAAACCACTCACAATGGCACAAGGTGGAGGTCAAGCCTACCAATATTGTGCCAAAGAGGGTTGTAAAAGAAATACTAACACTTATTATTCCAGCCCTAGCCACACAACCTTGTCATAATGACAAGGGGGGCAAAAGAATCAACAAATAAATTAAATAAGCTAAGTCCTAGCCCAACGATTTTGGGGGGTTGGCTGAGCCAATCTCTCTCCCAAGGTGTAGGCAACAAATGCTTTGCAAAACAAACTTACAATGGTTGAAAATACACAATAGAATGTAAGTCTCAAGGGAACTTCTCGGGGGCTTGCTACAATGCTAGAAAAGATGGGAGATAGAAGAGAGAAGTTACCCAACTAGTGAGGAAGCCTTTGAGGTGTTGTATGGGTGGATTTGAGCAGCATATCCCCTTGTTTCTTGTAAGAACCTGCAAAAACCAACAAGCAAATGCTTGCTGGAAATGCTGCACAACACAACAAAGTTAAGAAACATTTATGGTTTTTACGCAAAAAAATTTCACATAAAATCTCCAAATGAAAGTATAGTTTATGTGACCTATCTAAGATGATTAGTTTACTGAAATATGAATGAAGAATGAACAGAAAATTCAGATTACAAAGCTTGGAGTTTGAGAAGGCTTTGAGGGAAGACTCCTTCCCGAGGCTTTCCCAACACTCCATTGAAGTGAACCTGCAAAACTCAAGGCAAAACATGAAGCATGGAAGTAGATAACATGTATGAATAGACTAACAATATGAAATACTTCAAATGATTAGCTATCCAACCTATATAAACCAACAAGAATACTCTTTGTTAATCTACCCTAGCAAACTACTTTGTCAAAGATCTACTCAATGCTACACGAAAAACTTAAACATCACAATGTCACCTCATATGTAAGAATCCAACCAGAATACTCTTGGTGTTTCCAAAATCCTCCAAAGCTTTATTAATCAAATGGGAGAGTGTTGCAGCAACAAGTTGCTCCAAGACTCTCAAAAGCAAATGAGATGAAAGCAAGAGGCAAAGAGCAAGAGAGATGGGGAGAAATTTCAGTAGAGTAACCTTAGTTCAAAGAATGGTGAAGAAATGAGTGATGAGAGGCTCTGTTTATGCTTGGAGAGGCAAAGTCACCCCTCTTGGATGAGTTCCAAGTGTCAACAACCAAGTCAAAGAGAGCATCACAAGGAGAGGGGCACACCACTTAGGATTTTGGTAGGGATTGATGAGTTGGATGAGTGATTTGGCATGTGGGGACAAGCAATGGGTGAGGTGGTAGGCTAGGAAGGGCGCACTAGTCATGAGAGGGGCCCCACAACTCAATTAAATGGGTTTCAAAGGTTTATGTGTGAGGGGGGGCGCAATTTCCCCCTAGGGGCGTGAGAAAATGGGTGAGTGAAGTGTCTAGGGGGTAGGGAATGATTAGGATGTGGGTTGGGTAGGTTAGGAATCACCTCACTTGCCTCGAGCTCCTTTGGTTCCTCCGGTTGGGCATTTGTAGTGGTGATAGTAATAGTGGGTTATGCATTGATGATAAGTTTTCTCTTCTTTGTGGTATCTATGTCAAGGATGAATTAGATTACGAGGCTTTGAACTCGACCAATAACCATTGTTTAGTATGAATTCAACATTGTTCTGCCAACGAATTTTGTGGTGTCATAGTACTTGCTTGTGTCCTTTAACTTCTAGTTCTTCTTCTTTGCATGTATCATTAACTAGTTGTCTTGAGGCTAGTTATCTTTACTTTGTCATTTGTTATGAGAGTTAGGGTTGTCTTTACTCTTCTTGTGTTGCAACGGATTTTCGACCACAAATTCTTGATTACCCTTCTATTGAAATTTTTTCTCATTCTTGACAGCATAACAATAAACATCTTCTAGTGAAGAGATGTCCAAAAGATGCATTTTTGTTCAAATGTATCTATGTAAGTTGTTGCAATATTTTAGAACCAAATGTTGTTTGGAGTCCCTAATACGTGGTTTTGTATGCAAGGCATGAAAGGCATCAATCTACTCTGACATAGTTTGGGCTTTACCTTGGTGAACAAGTATCCCACCAATGTTTGACATGGGAAAGGGAGTTCAAAAGTGTGAAAGGAATCTTCTCGCTGTAGAAATAGCCCCTAGTAGATTAAATCATCTCTCCAAAGCTGTTGTGTTTATCTTGCCTTGAAACATAGGGATATCAAAATTAACTTGTATCTTGAATGGTGTTGTTCCTTCGAAATCATTGCTTGTTGAAGGTGCCTCTATCATTGTTGGGAGTCTTCGAAGGATTTGGGTGAAATCATCTATCATCTTATTCCTCTATTGCTTAAGGGCTTATTGAAAGAACTTGATAGATTACATTGTTCTATCATTTCACTTAGATTCCACCTCCTTGAACTCCAAGTTAGGGATCCCTCGAATTATTGGACAACCATCCATGCTGAGCCATATCTACACTAGATCCCTTCTTGTCTTCAAAGTGTGGTCTTCTTAAAATGTGTAGAATGTCCTTTATTCAGTAAGATCATCACCATTGTCAACATCTAGTGGATCTTTAACAATGGCTACATTTGTTACAAGTGGTTTGTCTTTAAACTTTCTTGAGAACACCATTATCTTGAAACTACAATTCCAAGTTGTATGACCTATTTTCTTGCAATAGTAACAATCCATCTCCCCCTTGTCTTAAATTGATATGCTACGATTGTTTATTGAGTATAATGCTAGCTTAGGTTGAGTATCACTTGCAATGGTTCTCTTTTCTTCAACTAAAACAGATGAAATCATGTCTTCTAGAGTTTGAGAATACATGTTGGTGATCCCTCGACCCTTCTCTACCAACAAAAATCCCTAGGTCTTCATACAAAGATTTTTTGCCTCTCAAACTGTGGAAGTCACAAGAGTGGAAATGTTATCTTTCAAAGGCTTGAGACTCTTGATACGAATCTCTATGGCTCTTAGACTATTGAAGTTGCAAGAGTGGAAATCTTGTCTTTCAAACACTTGAGACTCTTGATACAACGTCAAAATCCTAGACTCTTCCCCACTTTGATACCATATTTAAAAATGAGCAAGATCACTAAATGAGGAAAGATATTAAGCTCAAAGGCTTGAGACTCTTGATACAACTCTCTATGGCTCTCAAACTATTGAAGTTGTGTTGTGCCAACAACAACATCTTCCCTTAATTTCTTCTCTTCGCTTCTAAAAACCATTACATTAAGAGAAGAAATTGGGTCACCCTATTACTTTTTGCTACTATAAACTTCAGAAACTCTTGCTTGCAAAAAGTTTGAAGTGTAAATTTCATTCTTTTCTTCTCTAGATTTGATCATTTGAGAAAGTAAAAGATTTTGACCATCCTTCGATACGTCGCAATCGACGAAGAATCCACATTTCTCGCCAACACAGAGTGTATCGACAAGAAATCCTCTTTCCCCCTGATACATTGGTAGGGAATTTGCTTTTCTTGTTGATACATCGGCCAAGAATTCACTTAACTCTTCAACACTACACGTATCGACGATAAATTCTTATCTTGGGTCGACACTCTGAAGTTCCTTTAGCCTTCTCTGACACTTAGACAAATTTCATTTCTTTTTCTTTTGAAATCTTCTCTTTGTGTTGACATTTTGGCAAAAAATCCATATCTTCCGTTGATACATAAGCACAAAATTCTCTTTTTAGATTGATACATCAACGAAGAATGATATAGTCGAGTCTTCAAGATTCACTATACTCATCGATACACAAAGAATGGACCTCCCTCTCACATCGACGAAACATCCTCTACTTCCCCCAATATGCCGATGGAATATTTTCGTCCCTTGTTGATACAATGCGTATCAGTAGGGAATTCACTTTTCTCATCGACATAGACTGTATTGGCGAGGCATTAGGCGCCTCCTAAATTCTTTCAACTCAGTGCCTTTGATCACTGCACCCATTAGTCAGGTTCTTTTAATTTTCAATGGTTAAGCATTTTGTGTCGGACTGGATGATGGAGGTTGATTACATGGTGATTGTGATTTATGTCATCTTGCAGTCTTGATTGAGTATGATAATAATTCTTGGGAGTTTGTTTATGTCGCTAGCAACTTTCATTACGCTTATCATATCTGCATGTATGTTTTGCACCCTGTGGTTCTATGACTAACGTTGGTTCTATGACTAATGCTAACCGAGAAAGTACCTTTTATTGTTATAGGGTTGTTATAGGGGTTGATTACAATGTCCACAAGACATAGGCTGGCTCTGAATTGCATCTCAAAAAATAATTGGTCCTCTTGACACATACTCAGTATCAAGTGTTCCAAACGTCAGTTGGTTGTTTTCACGGGATACTATTTTTTGGCCACTAACGGGTAACCTCTATTTCAATGGCTAGATTGAGATCCTATATAACACAGATGTCGTAGAAATTGACAGAACTGAATTTGGATGAAGCAGTAGCAAAAACGGGGCTTGAGTTTTTGTTAAAAAATATTTGCTTTTTAATTTTGGGTACTGGTCAAAGCGGATTTTTCACCTCTGAAATAAGCCAACTATATGTTTTGTGAGATTAGAACCCAATGCCGTTGATAGAATCGAAATTTGAGGTCCAAAAGTGCCAAAACAATCATCAAAGATTTCCCATCAAGTGAACCTCAGTGAACCTCTTTAACCGTGAAATTGCTAAAGTGTTCGAATGAGCAGTAAATTCTCACACTAGCTCCTTGTGCTCTTCGCATCGCAAAAAACACCTCAATCGGGCATCATATGATCAAGTTATAGACCTTTGAAGTTAGGCTAGGTTGCATCTAAACCCCTTTGAAACATCATTAAATCGACCAACACATCGAAACCGAACCCGAATATGCAATGTTATATTTGAAATTGGGTTTAAAAAGAATAATATTCATATAAAAAGAAAATTTTAAAAATATTATAAAAGAAGGGTTTTTAATTTAAATTTATATTAAAAAAAAAAAATTAACGGGCATTCCTCATGTATGGTTTTAAAATTGTTTGATAAACGTGAGGGGGAATGGGGGCCATGGCCATTCGACCCACGCCCTTTCCCAACCAATTGTTTAATGAAAACCTTTGACCCTCCCCTTTTAAATAAAATCCTCTTTCCTTCGTTTTTAAAACTTCCACGAATCGGTCACACAATGTAATTTTCGGCCACAAAATAGCATTTTTTCTCCGCCATATCGGCCAGACAATGTGATTTTTTCTCCGCCATATCGGCCATAGAATACAATTTCGAACCCGGTGTGTCTGACCATCGTGTTTCATTCCAACGGTGATATACGTATGGTTTTAAAAATTAAAAGAAAAAAGGAATCGAGGTATTAAAAGAAAGGGTTGATTAAAATAATGTTTTTGGTATGTACGTGGATGTGAGCATAAAAAGACAAACGGTAATAAATGAAAGTTCCAATGGTTTAATGGTTTAAAGATGTGGTGACGTATAATGGAGTTTATGTGAGTTCGATGGGGGCACAACCCATAAGGCCTTCGCCCCCTTTTCATTAGTTCTTATATTTAAACCGGAGGGGGGCCACTCAACCATATGCCCCCCTACCCTTAACCATAATCTAATGCATTTTAAAATATTCTCTTCAACATGTCTTATAACCTTTCACAATTTATGTTTCGTCGATCTTTCACGATCTTAGACCCTCTCCAACCGTTGATACCACGGAGCGTGCACAATAGTCAAAATATGCCTCATCAAAATGGATGGAAATTCTCATCCGTTGTGCCTCCCTTGCTTCCAAAATACATTTGGCATTCTGTCTCTTTTCCCTTTGTTACCTCCATGTTAAAGAAGCTCATCTAATTTACCATTATCATATCAATTAGTCCAAAATCCTTATTGTATAATACAAGACACAACATAATAAACATTCATTACAAAACTTGTTAAATATGATTTAATTATTTTTCTTAATATGGCATGGTAACTCAAGCATAAAAGGGAGAAATGGAATAAGAATAATGTGTGACAGAAGAAAATCTAAAACTTAATAAACTTCCATAATCTAAACTGAATATTTCTTAAAAAGTTTTTTGTTATGAACAGTCTATAGTGCTTTTAAACATGAATATATAGAGAGAGAGAGAGAAAGAGAGAATGTGTGTGTTGGGACAAATGATAAAGGGAATATATGATATAAAATGAAAGTAATGAACGACAGAGCCAATGTAATATCAAACAATCAACATATAACTCATTCAAGAAAATTTCCAAGCAATTTATTATATCAATCACTAAGTTCACAAACCATCACAATATGTGACATGCCAGAGTTTTCAAAATTGTGTATGAATAGAGTTTGCAGCCACCAAATTAACATGCTATGAAAACAACCCAAAATATGCTAAGTTATCCAAATATGCCATACAATATTGAAGATATATGAGAGGAGTACGATGGCCATGAATAATGGGTTCACAATATTGTCATCTAAACTCTAGTTGCTAAATTCTTTTTAAATGTTTTTTTAAATACCTCTCTGTATATGAACAGTTTAACATCCCTTTTAATTACATGAACATGAGTAAACATGGAAATGTAATTATGCGTGACGGTAACATACTATAAAAGTAGTATGCCTTATGAAAAATGATAAATAACTAGGGAATAATGTGGAAAGTTCATGTAAAACAATCTTAGAATTTAAAACTCAGCCAACAAAACTTGTTCATATTTCCAAACCAATTATCTTTGACTAGGGTTGGCCAAAACTTCCCTATCATACTTAAATACCCATAATGTTGTATGAATGGACTCAGAAACTGCAATAAAACTCAACTACTACCAATTACTCTAGTATATCAATTCCACAAAATGTGACCATTCACAATTTTGCACTATGGCTTTAAAGCAAAGTAAAGCTGGGTATGAGAGCCAAAATGCAACACATACTATATCAATGGGTTGTCTTTATTAAGAAAGCCAAGAAGGGAAATAGATGGCATGTGACCATAGGTTCATTAGATCAAGTTAGAATTCTTTTGACAGAGAGAAAGACAAATGCTAAGCTCAAAACATGTTCTTTACATCAATGAACCTAAAGGTTGACACCAATTTAACATTTGAAACAAGTTTAGGTTTGAACCCAAGTCAAGTCTTTGCATGTGGTAATATTATCACCAATGGGTTCGACCCATAAACCATTTTGCATTAAAAATCATCACAGCATATCTAAAAATGGAAAGAGGTAGAATGAACTAAGAGGAGTGGCGAATATACAAGAAACCATAGTAATCACTGTAATTTGAAAACCAAGAAAACATATTTGACAACAAGAAGCTTTAAATTGATGTTTTATCTCTTTCAATTTCACAAAATAATTACTCATGGGCAAAAGACAATGAAAGAAAACTTCTACATTTGCTACTAGCGAACTAGAGCCAAAACTAAAACATTTAATAACAAATTAATTTGCAAGGAAATGCTCAAGCGTCGTACGAGTACTTAATACTTAACTTGTTTTAGTGGTCGATTTATACCAGTTCTCAGAGCTTTGAAATTGTTGCAACAACGAACCACAAGGGTGGCTTCTTGAGCCAGAGCACAACTCTCTCCACAGTGCAAATCAAAAACATCAAATGACGAGAACTCTAGAGACATCCAAGGTGGTAAAGGGTAGGCTTGTTGGCATTAATGTCCATGTTACTTCAAAATCAATGCATGGTCGACGTAGTGGCCAACACAAAGCATATACGCTGCCACTACCATATCAAACCCAATATCAAAGAGTATGATGTGTCATTACTTTATGATACCAAATCCCCATATCAAATACGATGCGAGTTGATTAATAACCTTCACAGACATCAAACCAACAACTTATATCATAACACATGTATTCTATAATGTGAATGTTGCTTTTTCATAGGTTATCACCAATTGTATGTTGGATCGAATCTGTTATGATGATGATCCTTGACTTATAACCAAACCATATCTCATGAAGTGCTCATAATATATACACTTAACTTATTATGTTTGCCATAGTTCTATTGTCTTATGAATTGAGAAAGCTTATATGTTTATCAAAGGTTAAATGCATGCAACTTATTCAAAATATTTATGCCTTGCAAGTCTATATATACCACTATATATGCTTTGAGAAAAGCAACTTGCTAACCCAAAATTGTTATACCAAACAAATACCATGTTTTGGATGATTATTGAATTGCAATACCTTAAACTTTCAATGCCATTGAGTGTAGTGGGTATATAACCATGTAAAAACAAAGGACCATAGCTCCATAAATACCAAGCTAAACTAATCTCCAATAAATAACTTCTTCGATACCATGCTTAATGATGACAATCTGTAACAATGCCATGTCATAATGTTGAGAAGGTAAATGCCAAATAATTTTAGTGTTTTTTCCTAGGGGACCCCACTCATTATAGTTAAATAGAAATTTTAAATAAGTTATAGGCTTCACAACTTTTTGCGAGCTCTTGCAGTAAGTGACGAATCATGGGGAGGATAACAATCTATCCTCCCAACCACCCAAGCTAAACTTAATTGACAATTATCCCATTTTTTTATAATGAAGAGTTTTTTATTTGTATATAATAAATGAGTTTATTATTCTATTGCATTCTTTAAAATTGTAAATTGCTACGTTGTTGATTAAATTTATGGATGATTTATATTATTACAATGATCAAAGGTGTAAACAATTGTTATATTTGTTTGAATGATGCAATAAATTAATGCAATTATTATATTCAAATACATTATTAAAATATAAAAATCAATATTATTATAAAAATTGTCTTATTTATGATAATTAGTTGAATTTCTATAATAATAAAAACAAGCTAGATTTGCATACTTGTAATGCGAAAAATTCAGCACTTGAACATATCAGTGCATTGCATTGATTTGACCTCAACAATACATTTCATGCCTATTTCAACACCAATGCATTTAAATAATTGTTAAGCCCCAATGTGATATACATGTAAAAGTGCACTGATGCTAGAAATTGTAATACAAGCATTGATGCTCCTACCTAAAATCGCACCATTGTTTCCTTTTATGATATCATTATTGTTGTCAATACTATTATCATTATCGTTACCAAGATTTCATGATGTGCAAGGGTGCCAATACTTTGAAAATATATAATATGCACTTGTGGTTACAAAATATGTAACATGCATTGATGCTTTAAAATTATATAACATACATCGATGCATATTAAATGTGTGCACCAATGTGCCTAATTTTTTTATGTGCATTGAAAAAACCGTCTTAGGACTTCTAACCACCTAGAATATTTTTATTATAGTGAACATCTGCTAAAACCTATGCTATCAATAGTGAATGTTTTTTTTATAATTTTGCTCAATCTTGTAGCATTAAAAACCTCTACTAAAACTTTATTAAGTGTTGTTTTCCTTGTAGTCCTTGGACCAACTTGTTCAAAGATAAGTGTTCCATCGATGTTATGAATTCCTATTTATGATTCTGATTATTAAATTGGTATTTGCTTATGTATGAATTGGGTAACAAAATTCATGGATGAATGATGTGTTGCATGCTTAGTTGTTGCATTGTTATGCTGCATGTATTTGTAATTCAAATGCCTCAAAGTTTTGTTTCCAAGTCATGTTATGCATTTAAAAGTCTGATGCATTCAAGTATATGTTGTGCCTTTAGCATTGTGTAATGCTTAAAAGGCCGATCACATGGGCTAGATCTAAGTCAAATTGTTTGTGTATATTGGTGTTCCTGTGGCATTACCATTGAGTCCAGAGACTTTTGTGCATTTGAAGTAGTAACTTCAAAGTGGCTAGTTGGTCTCTGTTGAAACATCAAAGTATTCCTTCAATTAGGTAGAAGCCTTCTTGTTATGTTTGAAGTGTTAATTTTGAATGACGGTCGTGCTAGCTTCTATTGTATTTATTTTAAAGGGTTCCTTCACAATACGTCATTGGTCCTTGTTTGATTCAAAGTCATTCTTCGAAGGGGATAAACCCCCCTTTGTTAACAGTCAAATTATTGCTTTCAAATGAGACCTATGACATTTACCTTATTCCTTTTGAAGTTAGAAAAAACTTTGAAAGAGGCTCAATAGCCTATTTTTCTACATCGGGCACATCTTCAAAAGACACTCAATGGAATATTTTGGAATGGTCCAATGACCATATATTTCAAAGTGACATTTTTCGATGGGCTATTACGGGCATTCAATTGTACTTTCAAACTAGACCAATGGCTTATCGAGGACATTCAATTGTTGTTATTTTGAATCGGCTTAATGGCTATTGATGATGTTCGAATGTTGATATTTTGAAGTTGCATGATGGTTCTTTAGAGGTGGCACAATGGCTGATAAATGTTCTTTTGAGTTGGCTCGATGGCCTATCGAGGCATTCAAAAATATTCTTTTTCAGTTGGGTTGATGACCTATCGAGGATTATTGAAATATATTCAGAGTTGGTTCGGTGACTTATCAAGGTTATTCGAAAAATGTTCTTTCAAGTTGGCATGATGGTGTATTGAGGATTATCGAAAGATGTCATTTTGAGTTGGACCAATAGCCTATCAAGGGTTCTCAATAGATGTTCTTTCGAGTTGTCCTGATGGTCTATCGAGAGCATTTGAAAAATGTTCTTTCGAAGTGACTTGATGGCCTATCAATAGCATTCGAAAGGTGTTCTTTCGCAAAGGCTCAATGGTTTGGTCTATCAAACAAATCTTTTGAAAGAGGTCGATGACCATCTTTAGAGACATTGGGGAGATCATTTGAAAGGGGTGAGGTCTTTTGAATAAGTTTGATAGCCTTTACTTATGCATCAGATACCTTTAAGAAGGATCCAATAAGAAATTTTCAAAGCCTCTGACGCGTTATTCAAAAGAGACCCCATAAATAAGTGCATGTGTATGTTTCTTTTGAATGATGAATTAAGGTGATCTTTAGATTAGGTCCAACGAGTATATTTAAATGTGTTGTTTCAAATGAGCCTTGGTAAGATCATTCAAAGGGGGAAATGAATTATTGGAGCCCCCAAAATGGTTGTTAAGTCAATTGGAAAAGACAAATAAAGGTGCCCCCTCTTCCTCAATAAGGTCTATGAGGGGGATGAGTACATGTGAATCATAGTAGACACATTTATCACATTTATCAAGAAGATTGTCTATCTTCATCTTTTTTTTCTTATGGAAGAAGAGTTGAAACAAAAACACTTTGAAAGAAATGAGATAGATGATAGGAATAAAACCAACGATAACTTCAAAATTAATTATATAAGTAAAAAAAAAACCTTTTATATTTTACTTTTAAAAAATGCCTTTAGTATTTTATAGCCACATAAGATGATGTGTATAGGTCTTTGTTTCGTTTCTAGCTTTCAAGAGCTAGGTGTTATGATTTCATTTCACATGTGTGCCTTTAGAGAGGAAGCACTTAACATTGAGTTACCAATCCTTAAGCCTCTTTTCCTTAAAACCTCTTTTCATATTTTTTTTTTATTTGTTTGGCCCCTTTCTTTATATTTGCAATTTTAAGCACGAGACTTAGGGAAATTAGGATTTTTGCAAGGTGGCATGGCTCAAGCATTATTATTTGGATTTTTTCTTTTAACTGAATCAACCTTGAACATTTTATCTCTTTTGACTGTATTTAGGTTTTCAATACATGGGGTTTATTTGCTTTGGACTTAGCTACATGACATATGATAAGTCAACCATGACAGGGAAAATGACGAATGTGTATGGAAATAATGGAAAGATGATTGTTAATTCCTATAGCAAGAAATAACACAACTAGAAAAATATAATTAACATAACAAACACACATAGAGACAGTTAAGTACCCAAGATATACAAATATAATCACCACAAAAGATACCAAGAACAATATAGAAAACCACCACTTTATTATATCAAAACCCTTGAGGTAGGGCAACACCATACAATGGATCTTATTATGGAAGGGATCCTCTCCTGTTCACTTGCCTCTTCGAGGGGGCATCCTCCTATTGAGCTACCACTCACAATACAATACTTCTCTTCATGTCCCATTACATTGTTTGAACCCCTTTATATAGTGCTAGCATCACCTAAGAACATTCTAGAGGAGGAATATTCTAGAAGTAGAACCTTCTAAGAAGTCCTCTTACATTTATCATATCTAACTACCATAGTGGGTCTTATTTAATAATATAGTGGACCTAGTCCACCTTACATTGAATGGCCTCCACTATTATCACTATGGGCCCTCTAGGCCCCCCTACTACCTCTCTAGCTACCTAACATTCCACCCCCTTATGAAAGCGTTGTCATCAACACTTGATGTACAACCATATACTAGGGTCCCATGAATAAGTGTGGACCATAGTGTTGAAGTAGACTAGAGAACCAGGGTCCCATTGAGAAATGGAAGCCACCATGCTGAAGTAGTCCAACATTCATTGTAAACCAGGGTCCCATGTCCAATTGATCATGTGAACTCCACACAGAAGATATCGACACCTAATAACCAACTGAAAATTATGCTCCCAATACTGACACCTATCATGTAGATCCAAATAAGAATATCCATCCACATAGTGGGAACGGGTCAAAGCTGAAGCTGGAAGGAACAATACCATTGTAGAATATGCAGGCTGGACACTGATAATCATAACTAACTCCCGATGTGTCACATCGATGTGCTCTACAAAAGGTGGAGTAGAGTCATCAAATAAAAGATGGAAGTGGTTGTCATCCCAGAAATGACAACTATCCATATATCAATCATTACAATCATCATCCAAATCATACCAAGCATACACTTCTTGATGATATTCATTCATGATGTTAACCAAAGTATATTTCTCATGGATGCTTGCCAAGGACTCATGAATACTATGAAAATCATCCTTGATGTCTTCTTTAAAGTTATGAAATGTGTCATGCATTTAGGAAATTGTGTGTAGAATTTCCTTGAGGGTTTGAGAGTGAACATCCATTGGAAACACCACATAAAATATATAAAAAGAAATCTCTTAAAATGAGTTATCCAATGACATTGATCTGATCGAAATCTGAGTACCCTATGAAAAGTTATGAACTCTACAGTCCCGCGACCGTCACGAAAACCCCCCCAAAATAAGTGATTTTCAATCAATGATATCTTCACTTCTGGAACTCCGATTCGGACGATTGTTTTTTTTAAATTGGGTGAAATTGTGAGAGGAACTCAGATATATAATTTGTTTGGGAAAATTCAGCCTCCATCCGCTACAAAAATAAAATAAAACTTTCCGTCGTCCATGGAAAAAACCCTAAAAAATTGCAGATTTTAAAACTTCAATATTTTGACTTCCCGGACTTTGTTTCGGACGATTTTTTTTAACTTGGGTGTTTTTCTGAGAGGAAATCAGATCTACAACATTTTCTGCAAATTTTGCACAAAAATATATAGAAATTGTCTGGAATGTCGCGACTTGTTTTTTTTTTTCTCCGAAAAAATATGCAAAAATAATAAAAAAAATATTTGCCCACAATGTCTGCCAAGGAAAGTGTTTGATACCACTATTTAAGTACCCAATATATACAAATATAATCACCACAAGAGATACCAAGAACAATATAGAAAACTACCACTTTATTATATCAAAACCCTTGAGGTAGGGCAACACCATACAATGGATCCTATTATGGAAGGGATCCTCTCCTGTTCACTTGCCTCTTCGAGGGGGCATCCTCCTATTGAGATACCATTCACAATACAATACTTCTCTTCATGTCCCATTACATTGCTTGAACCCCTTTATATAGTGTTAGCATCACCTAAGAACATTCTAGAGGAAGAATCTTCTAGAAGTAGAACCTTCTAGGAAGTCCTCTTACATTTATTATATCTAACTACCATAATGGACCTTATTTAATAATATAGTGGACCTAGTCCACCTTACATTGAATGGCCTCCACTATTATCACTATGGGTCCTCTGCCCCCCCCCCACTACCTCTCTAGCAACCTAGCAGAGACAATGTTTACCTTTGTTATTGGATAAATCCGTAAGTGTGGACACAAACAGATCTCCCTAGATCCACCTGGATCTAGAACAAAGCAAAACAGAACATGACTATTTCCCTAGATTCTAACCATTGAATTAAATAGGAGGCAAGAACAAGTAACATACCTTATTAACGCTTCCTATGGTCTTTGTTGCTCCCGCTTTGCTCCAGTGCTCTCGTGCAGTCAAGACCAAGACAACACAAACCAACCAAAGTGAAGAAAGCACAATCTATTCAATCAGTCAATCTATGTATATGATCAAGGAATTATACAATAAAGTGGAATTAGCTTTATGGGAAAGGAACATATTACTGTATCATATTAATGGAAAGTAAAGATTACAACCTGAGTCTTGATGTCACAAACTTCCTTTCGATGGCCCTTGGCTCCGACACACACACTTGCTCACTTGCATGAAGAAGATCAACTCTTTGGATAAACTTGCTAGAGTCTCAAAGCTACTGTAGTTTCAGTCCTTCATACAATTCTTTCACCAATTCTCCAATGAATCTTGTTTCTAACTTTTTCCATGAGAATTCCCTCAATATATAGGAGAGAATGAATTAGTTACTTGGATAAGAATGATCCCAAAATATTAGGAAATCCAGTACTAGGATAACCATTCGAATGCCAACCCATCCTTCTAGAAGATTCCCTTCTAGAAGCATCTAGAATTCATCTTTTTCCTTACTTTAGAAAGAGTTCGCACCCTAGCAGTTCAACACAGTGCAAACTTCTCGCACCCTGGCTTAAGGAAGCCTGCGAGAATCAGTCATTCTCACAGGCAAATATACTAGCAGCCTGCGAAGAGTCTTCAAAAATGAGTTTTCTGGAAGAGATGAAAATAACTTTTTCTCAGGAGAAAGTTCTTATGAATATCCTGAGTACACCATCATCAATACATCATCACGACGACCAAAATCATGGGTAAAAAAATGCCCCCCAAAGTATGAGGTTAGAACCAGTGATAGCCGAAATACTTTGTAAGCTGCATGTGTGTCGGGAACCAGG
The DNA here is from genome assembly GCA_009831015.1 of Picea engelmannii. Lineage (NCBI taxonomy): Eukaryota > Viridiplantae > Streptophyta > Pinopsida > Pinales > Pinaceae > Picea > Picea engelmannii. The sequence continues at coordinate 76,598 of ML777314.1, forward strand.
AGCACACCTAATCGGAAACCTGCGAACAACCAAGCATCTGTAGGATATCATATATACCAATTCTAAGGTAGGCATTCCCATACTCAGATCATAGACTGATGACAATTGTAGACCTGGGTCATGGCCACCAATCATACACTGTGGATCCATGCCGTCAAAATATAGCATAGCCACCAAGAATACATTGTGGATCTATGCGAAAATATTCACATTGAGACGACATAGCCACGAGACATACACAGTGGATCTATGTGTCGCAGATTATACATAATCCATCGCAACCTGGACAAAGATGATATCCAGGGTCTTCAATCTCGTCGCCCAAAGTACGAATCTAACCATGTGATTACATGTGTTGAAGTCGAACATGGCAGAAACCACTTGATTACCGGTCATTGATGAAACCGTTAACAAGTGCGAGGGAAATCACCATTGATGTCAATGACTCTCAAGATACCCTAGTACAATCCATCGAGTGTGAATGAATGAGTTGAAGTCGAACATTCGATGGAATCTTTCAATCAGGGGTCAATGATGTAAACCCACTGTCGAAAGCGAGGAAACCTGACATTGAGGCATGCAAGTTCCAAGGTACCAAAGAATTTCCAAGTCTTGATTTCAGATAATGAGCTGAAGTCGACGGAACAAAACTCGTCACAGGAGGGCCTTGATGTATCCCCCATCAATGACACGAAATGAGTAACAGATTTTGAAGGTGAAACAGAGTATTTTGCAAATTGGACTGGACACAGGGAAGGCCGACACGGAGAGAATGGACAACTGCAGATAGCCGACTCGATATAGGTTTCAGATGGACTTCTCTTGAACATATGAAAAACACGACCAATGATTTGGCAGCATTGACTCAAAGAGGACACAGGGAATGACCTTGTAGCAAATCGAATGAGAGGCAAATGGATTTCTCAAACCAGCTTCAAATGATGAATAAGGGGTGTCATGTTCAAGAGCGACACTTACTGTCAATTAATACGAAGATGAAAATATATCCCTTTCACAAATTTTCCCCCACCATTTCTGGCAAGTACCTCTTTATTTTTACGCAAGCTTGAGGAGGATAACATATGCTTGTTGATATAAGCTCATCCATTGGACGAGTCCTTCGGAGTATGTTTAAAGAACCCTAAGAAGGAGTGGTTCGGTCCCATTACGGGTCTATCAATGTTTGTTTAACGAGTCCAGAGATAGAAAACTCGAAGGTTTTTCAAGATTATAGAGTTTGGAAAAACACTTAAAAGAGAACTCTCTCAGTTCATTTTTCATAAAATAGTCTGGATGAGACCAAAAAAGAGATAAATTATTGTTCACCAGACGCTTACTTCAAATACTTTATCGAGCGTGAAAATATCAAGGTCGCTCGGAGATCTTTTCATGTTTAGAGAGTCTGAAAAGAACTTAAAGAGGACTCCAGGGGGTTCATTTTTCGTATAACCTTGTTGAGCCCGAAAAAGTGATAAAAGTATGCTCGATCGCGTTTTCATGTATTTGCTAGCGCAAGAACGGACAAAAACGACGCTCGAGGTTTTATACAAAAACCCTAAAAAACAATCAAAACACGCGATGACAAAAAAAAAAATGTCCATATCCTTGTATTTTACCATAAAAAGCACCATGCCTGCAAAAGTTACACTCACCATGACATTAGGGATTAGGGTTTAATATATAAATAAGCATAAAAAACAAAAATGATATAGTAAAAGTAAATAAAAGGAGTAAATACTATTTTTACCACATCATTTTACATTTCCACTATTGAGCTCAAAAAACCTCTCTTTTACCCTCCAAGTTCGGCGATAGATTGTGGGAGCTACGAGAGACCATTTAGTGAGCCGTCTGCGACATTGAGGTAGGCTCTTCATCCTTAAAATTTTCATGGTTGAATTTTGTAATTTTATTGGTTAAATTTGCATTTTTAAGATGATTTTCCAAGCCCTACATGCGTGCTGCCATTCTCGCAGGCAGGCTTCACGGGCCCTGCGAGAATGGGTGATTCTCGCAGGTGGCCCGTGGGCAGCCTGCGAGGTTCTCGCACTGTGCACACAGGGCACCTGCGAGAACCGCAAAGTTCAAAAATTTTTTAAATTTTTACCCAATGAAAAAGATCCAAAGCATGAAAAAAGTTGTTAATCCTCTTATTGTGTTCCTTATGCAGATAATTGGCCATCAACATGGTGCTTGAGTGGCGTGAAAGGGAACATGAAGAGGATAATGCAATGGCCGAAAATTATCCGCCTACCATAGCTTCTTTGAGAGACTGTAGGCTCTTGAAATACTTTCGCATCCAGGGCATGAGGGCCCAAGTCATACTATTAGAGTACCTGGTGCGTATGTGGGACCCTGATCAGCAGGTGTTTCATGTAGGGGCTCACACACTGTCATTAGACATTAAGGAGATTTACTTTTTGACTGGATTGTCCCGACGCGGGTACTATGTGAGCCTGACCGATAGTAGAGGTGGTGGGCTAAAGATGAGTGAGTACTGTAATTTATACTGTGTTCCCGAGGCTGAGAGAAAGAAAGGAAAAGTAGCTATCTGGGGGGTACAAGATTTGACCCTCCAGACTATCCTATTCACCATAGCTCGGATCGCTGGGAGTTCTGCTCCTCACATGGCATTATAGAGTTACTTCCAGTATGCTATTGAGTGTACTGAACCTCGGGTGTTCAACTGGGCAGATGTTGTGCTTCGCAGTATCAAAAAACAATTGACTAAATGCAGACGCGGTAACCTGAAGCAATTCGGGTATGGATCTTTGTTGGTGTCCTCCTTCCTTGAGAGGGTTCCCGTATTTAGACTACAGGTTGAGTGGAACATACCGGGTCCTAGGGATCCAAGGATGCTGAGATGGTGTCGGCTCATGGCCCGGTACGTAGCAGAACCGATCATCAAGTACGATGATATTTTATTGACTGGCTTCAAACCCAGATGTTGATGGTTAACGACTATGCTTATGCCAGGTTGGATTTTCGAGGAGATCTGGACTTAGCACTTCCAGAGGATACTCAGTGGGGTGACCTTGGTAAGAAGTACACGCATTTTTCTCTTTTTAAATGTTTTGTAAATTTTTATCATATTCAAATGTTTTTGTTTTATATGTTCGTCCAAAAACTAATACAAAATTGTTTGTTGATAACACAGATGTTGGACCGTACAGACCTCCCGACACTTCTCCCATCCAGCGGCGAGGAGAGGTAGCAGCACCACCACAGTATGTTGAGGATTATCAAGTGGTGGAACAGAATATAGAGGGCCTGACTGCAGACATTCCAGACATGACTCTGGAAGAGGTTCCACGACGCAACCAGCGTCATACTGTAGGAGTATCAGCATCTATGAGTCGACTGCTCCGTAGGGTTGCTAGGGCAGTCGTGTGTTACCGTGAACGTCATCCATGACGTCACTTTGTAGAAGCTATGAGCTTCAGTGTTTGATATTTTGGTCTCCGGACAAACTTTTTGTAAAAAACTATTTTGATCATTATATATACAGACGGCTTCTACCGGTTTATTATGTGTTTTTTGACCATTGATGTGATTGATTTATAAATGATTCAAATGTCTGTATAATACATAATTTGCCAATGAATCTGTTAATGTATTTAGACATCTAGGAATATGTTGATATTCAATGTAATCAAAATAACGCTCCAAGAGGAGAATTCGCAAATACACCCTTAACAGAGTAGGACTTCGGATGGTATAGATATTACTTAACTGTAGTACTATGAGCTGCGAATCGAGACGCACAACCAAATTACGAATTTCGAGCGAGATAACATCAACCAATAATTCAATGACGGTGCTATACTCTGCAATGTTGTTGGTCGCACGGCCGAGGCACACACCTCGTAAAGAGACAAGTTCATTTGTAGGGGCATAAATTGCCCACGCAGTGGAAGAAAGGTTCCAAGTACTATGGCTAGCGCCATCAGCGAAGCCAATATAGGGTAGCGAAGACTCCGACATCTAGAAATCAAGCACAACGTCACATAAGGCAGAGACCAGATAACGACAAAAGCAAGCTATAGTAACACACAAAACGTATGATACATTAAAAATACAAGTACTTGTGCACAGATGAGTTTATGCATAGTACTTCTTCAAGTACAACCCATTCCTGGGTTCACTCAAAGAGATACCATCGTAATCTACCAACTCATATGCTCATTTTTCCAAAACTTGGCGAACAATATAAGGACCTCGCCACATGGGTTTGAATTTCCCAGTTCCTAATACATCTCGATCCTGTTCATAGAGAAGAACAAAATCACCTTCAGAGAAAACGCGAGGCTTGACATGTTTGTCATATTGGGCCTTTACACGCTTCTTCTGAGCTTCTATGACTAGGGTGTGTTATCCATAATTTTGGTCATCATGATGAAGTAATGATGATGGAAAAAATAAGCTCTTCACTAGAACACTTTCTTGAGAAAAGTTACCTTTGTCTGCTTCCAGAAATCATATTTTTAAGGGAGGTTCGCAGGCTACCTATATATTTGCCTGCGAGAATGCATGATTCTCGCAGGCTACATTAAGCTGGGGTGCGAGAGGTTCGCACTGTACCTAACTATCAGGGTGCGAACATCTTCTAAAGGAAGGAAAAAGATAAATTCTCGAACTTTCTAGAAGGGAATCTTCTAGAATGATGAGTTGGCATTCGAATGGTTATCTAAGTACTGGTTTTCCTGATATCTTGGGATCATTCCTATCCAAGTAACTAATATATTCTCTCCTATATATTGAGGGGAATGCTCATGGAAAAGGTTAGAAGCAAACTAGTAAGAGATTGATTGGAGAATTAGTGGAAGATTGTATGAAGGACTGATGCTACAGCAACCAAAGACACCAGCAAGGTTATCAAAAGTGGTTGATCTTCTTCATGCATGAGCAAGTGTGTGTGTCAAAGCTAGGAGCCATCGAAAGGAGGCTTGCAACATCAAGGCTCAGGTTGTAAGTTTTGCTTTCTATAAATATAATACAGTAATGTGTCCCTTTCCCATAAAGTTAATTGCACTTTATTACATTACTCCTTGATCATATGTATAGATTAATTGTTGAATATATTGAGTTGTTTTCACTTCGATTGGTTTGAACTATCTTGGTATGGACTGTGCAAGAGCATCGGAGCGAAATTGGTACAACAAAGACCCAAGGAAGCGATCATACGGTATGTTCATGATTCTTGCCTCCTAGTTCATTCAATAGTGAAAATCTAGGGAAATAGTATCATTCTGTCATGTTTTGTTCTAGATCCAGGTGGATCTAGGGAGATCGGTTTGTGTCCGCACTTACGGATTTATCCTATAAAAAAATTGGCGACTCCGTTGGGGAACATTCCCTTTTTTCTTTATGGGTTTTGAGTTTTTCTGTGGCCATTTGCTCTAGTTTTCTTTTTCTCCTGCCTAGTCAGTCTCTGAGTCTTCAGGATATCCTGATAGACTTACTGGGTCCAGAAGCCTTTGTCATTTTTGCTTTCACTTTCAAAAATTTTGTCATCTTCAGGAGTTCTCGCACTGTGTTTAATTACAGCCTGCGAGAATCAGTTAGGTTCGCACCCTGCATATAGGGTCCAGTGCGAACACCTCGCACCCTGCTACAAGGTTGCCTGTGAGAATCTTAGATTCTCGCACTGTGTAACACTGCTTGCCTGCGAGCAAGATTTTTGAAAATTTTGAAATTGAGTTTTGACTTTTCCAACTGCTCAGATCAGTCGAATTACCTCTTTTGGGCTTATTGGATCATTGATTTATATATCTCTTTCTTTAGTTTGCATGCTCGAACTGTTTTAGGGTTTCAAGGTTGTTCTTGCCTTTGTAGCTTGACTTTCATTTCTTGGCTCTTATTGGTAAATTCATTCTCTCTGACTTCTGGAGTTGAGTGTGTCTGATTGGATGAGAACCAGTGATTGGTTGAGAGTTAAGTGTTTGGTGTTTCTCATTTTCTTGTTGGTTTGAAAGCACATTTTCGTTTGCATTGGGAAGACTATTTGGTTTGTTCTTTGTTCTTGCTTTCGTTGAAAGAGTTGATTGGGTTGTTATTGTTTGATTCTTTGTGATTTGATTTTCTGCTCTCTCATTGATATAGTGCGAGTTCTTTTTGGAAAGTGAACACAATTGTTTTCTTCCATCAAATTGTTTTTGTAATTTACAAAACATTGAAAATCAAATTTTAAGAATTGTTGAAGTTTTGAAAAAGAAAACATAGCACATTGTTATTTGATGAATGATTGTTTGTATTGACATCTGAAAAAGAAAATTTTGCATATGATTCGTGGTTGATTTAGAAAACTTCTCTCTCTCCCATATATAGGATTCATTGAACGGAAAGTGTTATTTTTCATTTTCATTCTTGCATTATTTGGGTCAGAGTCATACAGTTTCATTTCCATTACCTTTGAGTAAACAACAGCCCTTGAAAACATTGCGTAATCTTAAAATGTATCTAGTAACTCTTTTCTAAGGCTCTTTTACACCAACATTTAGTTAGGCTAGTGCTTTGGAGTAGGAAAAGAGATACACTCTCCAAAAGCTCAAAACACACAATAACATCTTGAGTTAGGGAGTGTTAAAATTTCATTTGCAACATATTGTCCTGGGAAGCCCTTCTAACACAAGGGTCAAGCACTAGGTCACATTGGTGTTGACAGAGTTACTCACCCTGCTTTGTTGACATCGGTGTAGAGATTGCACGTATTACGGGGATCACTCCGAGGTATACCCACAATTATGAGTGGAAGCCTTTGAGTTGATTTCGGGCTAGATACCTTGCCCTTGAGTGTGGATCGGACTGACGACTGTTCCCCCAGGCTGTACTATTGTTTGTGGTGACCTTAGTGGCCTGTCTCTCTAGGTTCTTACCCAAGGTGACTGTGGAGGGGGAAGTCTTCACGGTACCTGGAATTGACGTTGATCAAACTCACTCGGGCTCGTTGGAGGGTATACCCACGATTATGTGTGGGAGCTTGCACCAGGGTGTAAGTCCGTTAAGCAGGTCGTCAACGTAACTTTTCCATCCTAGCCCCGCCCCTTCTCGTCTCGTTGTTGCGACATTGGATTTCATCACCAACTAGTGGCTTCGAAATTAGAAGGTATTGTTTGCTTGGTGATTGTTTCCTAGATTTTGTTTACTAGTGTGTGTTGTTTGTTTATCGAAGTTGACCTTAAGAGTTTCTTCGCGGAGCTGGTCACTTACTTACAATTTCTCCCCCACGACATTCACGTAGAATGCAAGGTTTATCTCCAGAACATCTGGACGATTCTCAACCCTCGCCTACCGGTACACCGGAGGGTTCTCCCCATCAGACTGAAGTTCCAGTGGCTACTCCACCACACGGGGAAACAAGTGACGTTCCAGTTGTCACTACACCACCTCCACAGGTAGCACGAACTGACTCTAGAAGATTTTCGAATTACCAATACTAGAGAGGACTATCGCATTCGCCGTGGTGAACGACCTGTTGTGCGATTAGATTCTTCCGACGAAGCCATTGTTACCTCTTCTGAATCAATCGTTGGGCCTTCTCACGGTGTAGTAGGTAAAGATCATTTTTGGTCTGGTGATTTCCGACGAGTCCTTTTTGGTACTGAGGCACCTATTGTCTACGAAATTAACCCTCCGGTGTCTCCTGAGACAGGAACTACACCAGAGACTACCACTTACCGTTTTGTTCTCCCTCCTGAGATGGCCCATCTCGCGAATACTACGAGTGTCCAAACCGGAATTACTGCAACTACCCTTGCTCCTATCAATACCCAGCGAATGCCTGAGGTTAACCCAAATTTACCTCATGGTTACCATGCGTTGAATGCTTTGTTGAATGCTTCCAATCCAACGCCTCCGCAAACCCCAGCCGGTTCTCCAGGTGGTCCTCATTTTCCTGGGTATGATGTTCCTCGTTTTGTTCCGACACTCCCACCGTTTCCTTCTGGCAATCCTAATCCTAGTGGCATTATCCCGACTGTTGCAACGAACCTGCAGATTCCTGTTGGTGGACAGGGTGGTACGGTCCATTTTCCTTTTCCCGGACACAACACAGTTACTACGCAACCTATGGTTGGCACACAACTTCCAGGTGGAACTATACCTACGATAGGGGGACCAACCTCACCTTTTGGACAAAACATACCTCCTGAATTGGCCCAGTATTGGAGTCAGCTTCTACAAAACTTTCCTCTAAATGCTGGGGGGCAGCAAACTGTCCCTACCATAGGCCAACTGTATCCAGGTATAACCAATCCTATTTGGGGTTCGGGTCAAACTACTCAACCTCAGGTCCCTACTCAAACTCAAGGTTACAATCCTTGGGGTTACTATCATATCCGACCACCACCGAATCAGCCAGGGTCTTTCCTCTACGAACAATCTGCTTATGGTCCTACTAGTTTGCCGACAGGGCTTCCACCCCAAAGTCACCAGTACCCACAAGTGAATCGGCAATTTCCTTTTCTTGCTACTTTAGATTTTCCAGATTTGTCTAGGATTCTGAATGATCCTATTCGTAACTCCCCCCAATGGCCTGCTATTCCTGCCAAGCTTCCTTCGGATATTTCGAAATTCGATGGCAAGGCGGGGGAGGATCCAAATAATCATGTGATGACTTTTCATCTGTGGTGTTCATCCAACTCTTTGATGGATGACTCCATTCGCCTACGTCTTTTTTAAAGAACTCTTACTGGTTCCGCTGCGAAGTGGTATATTGAATTGCCATGAGGTTTCTTCTCCGATTTTAACACCCTTGCTATGGATTTTCTTACACATTACCAGTTGTCGATCCGTTATGATACTGGGACTGAGATTTTAAATTCCTTTAAACAAACTAAAGGCACTCACATCTCAGATCATATACATGAGTGGAGACGGAGACGACGTCTCATTAAACTTGAACTCCCTGATCAGTTACTGGCAGAATGGTTCACGAAATCTTTCGTGAACGAAATTGGTAAAGACATTGCTATGGGTGGTGTTGTTACGGAGGAGCAGGCTATAAGTCGTGCCCAATATCTTGATCTCGTTTATTCTCAAACGAAAACACTTTACGATTTTCTACCTGAACTACCTCATCCTTGTACTTCCAGCGCTTCAACTACTCCAGTTGCATCGCATGCAGCTGATGGTGTGATTGGTACTACCCATACCCACTCACATTCTGTTTCAAATACAACCCCTAAATCTACATCTTCTAATGTTCAAAATGCTCCGTCTCCTGCCCCTCCCGCCGGCAAAACCTCTGAGGTGAACGCTGTTCAATCTACCCCGACCGGTAAAGGTAAATCTAAAAAGGGGAGAGGCAAGAATAAGGAGGGCAAGAATAATAATCCACCCGAACAAACTAAAAATGCTCCTGTTGAAGAGCGGGATAAGCGCAAACCGCGGTACCCTTGCCTTATCTGTGGTGATGATCATTATACGAAGGATTGTCCTAAACGTGCCGAAGTTACTAAGTTTCTTCAAGGAACGTCCAAACCATCTACGCCGGCAGTCTTATCCCAACCCTTCCCATCTCAACAACAGGCTCGGTTGGTCATCCATGACCAACCATCTACTTCTACGACATCATATGTTTTGATGTGCACCGGTGATTCTAAGAAGAACGACATTGCAATCGCAACTAGAGCCAAAGATTATTCTCCATCTAAGGAGAAGGTTGATGATTTATCTCCTACTTTGGTACAACCCTCTCCACCGAATCCACCTACCAAAGGTCCTCTTCATCTCGAATGACCGAGCCCTGATACAGTCCTACGACCCCCTAAGGGTGTTGTTCGCAAGTCGTCTTTCAATCCTCATGCTCGTGCGGCCCAGAACTATAGTATTGTGGAAGATCTAGCCCAAGCACCTTCAGCGATGTCTGTCCTGCACAACGGAAGGCTCTGTTGAAGGCTATAGGTGGAATTGACCCAACAGATACGAATTTAATAATCTTTGACTTGGAAGATCATATTCCAAGGTTACCCCCTCAGCCCGCGTTTCAAATTCAGGTTGTTGTCTCTGACAAGAACATTTGTCAAACTGTTATTGATGAGGGGGCCTCTACGTGCGTAATGTCTCTTGCTTGTTGGAAAGCCATTGGCTCTCCTCCTTTAAATTAATCACAAAATACTCTGAAAGCCTTTAATGGATCTGGTTTTAGGCCTTACGGTGTTTTACCATCGTTTCCCGTTACTCTAGAAGCTAAGACCGTCCAAGTTGAAGTGGAAGTTTTCGATGCTCCCTTAGATTATAATCTTCTGCTTGGTCGTAGCTGGATTGATTCCATGCGCGTTGTTTTGTCAACATTTTTCTGTGTAGTACATTTTCCTCATCAGGGAAAGGTTGTTACAGTCGACCAACTTGCCTTCTTTAATTCCGATACTCGTACTGGCAACGTGTCGTTTATAGCTAAAACCCCACCAGGTTATGAGAATGTTGGTGTCGGTCTATTAAAAGACTCTTCGCTAATGGGCACTTTCCCCATTCCTCCACCCGATATTCCACGCCCGTCAATTGCTTCTATTAATATGATCTCCGCCGTACCGCCCGAACTTCCTGTGTCTTTTGACCCTTGGATAGTCCCTAATCCTGGAGATCATACTCGTTTCGGCGACGTCATGCCATTAAGTCCGGTTGAGTCTGCATATCAAGTGATTCACTCGGCAACCCCTTCTACTCCCTCTTTTGATGAGTTGTCTCCTGATCCTTTCCGTGTCGTATTTCCCACTGACGAGATGATCATGTCCATCATGGAAGACACACCTTGGGATGATGGGCATCATCGTTCCATACTGTTTCTGGAACAACACACTCTCGAGAATTACCAACGGATTTCATCTCCGTCGACCATTGTAGTCATATCGACCGTTCCCGGATATACACATGATGTGTTTGCAGAAGGGAACCTCAGTAATATTTCTCCCATGATTCCCATTGATATATCAATCAAACCTGGAATAGTTGAAAATGTTCATATTGGAGTTTCGTGTTCTCCCGAAGAAATTGTCACGTATACATCTTTGTTCAAAGAATTTCGTGATATATTCGCATGGAGTTACGAAGAGATGCCAGGTATCGACCCCTCTATTGTTTTGCATGAGATAAAGACGTACCCCGGAGCTAAACCTGTCCGGCAGCGCCTACGTCCTGTACACCCACGTAAAGCAGCAGCTATCAAACTCGAAGTTGAAAAACTTCTCAAAGCTGGTTTTATTTATCACGTGGCTCTGACAGAATGGGTTTCCAACCCTGTATCGATTGATAAGAAAGGTGGTAGTATACGTGTTTGTATTGATTATCGGGATATTAACAAAGCCTGTCCGAAAGACAACTTTCCAACCCCTTTCGTCAACCAGATTGTCGATGACTGTGCCGGCAGTGAAATTTTTTCTCTCATGGATGGATTTTCCGGCTATAATCAAATTAACATCGCTCCTGAGGACCAACATAAAACTGCTTTTATTTGTCCTTGGGGTACTTTCACTTATAGAAAACTTCCCTTCGGTCTTAAGAACGCGGGCGCAACGTTTCAACGTGCTATGTCTTATGCGTTTCATGATATAAAACATATCGTTCAACCTTATTTGGACGATTTTCCAGCTCATTCTTTACGCCGAGTCGATCACCCCACTCATCTCCGAGCAATTTTCGTTCGTTGTCGGTTCTATCGCATTTGTCTAAACCCTCATAAATGCGTCTTTTGCGTAGAGTCCGGCCGTCTTCTCGGTTTCACTGTTTCACGTCAAGGGATCCGGGTAGATCCTATTAAGGTTGAGGCGATTTTTAATCTCCCTCCTCCTTCTTCACTGCGCCAGTTACAAAGTTTGCAGAGGAAAGCAAACTTTCTCCGTCGTTTCATCCCTAATTACGCCGATATTACTCGTGGTTTTACACATCTTCTAAATAAAGGTTCAGAGTTTGTCTAGGATAAAGTTGCCAACAACGCTTTTGAAGCTTTGAAGTTGTCCCTCACGAAAGCTCCACTTCTTTTCCCTCCTGATTATAGTCGGGATTACTTTATTTATCTTGCGGCTTCCGAGTATACTATCGGCATGGTTCTCATTCAGGAGGATGATGCACACGATGAACATGTTATATATTACTTGAGTCGAAGTCTTACTTCCACTGAAATCAAGTACCAACATGTTGAAAAACTGGCTTTGGCTGTTGTTCAAGCGGTTCAACGTTTTCGCCATTATATTCTCTCTAGGAAAACTACAGTGATTTCAAATTGTAACCCCATGCAACATATTTTGACACATCAATTGTTGGGGGGCAAGTACTCCAAGTGGATTGTCATTCTCCAGGAGTTCGACTTAGAATTAGATTGCGCCACATCGAAGAAATCCTTAGTTTTTGCTGAGTTAATTTGTGATTTTCCCCACTCTGCCACGGAAAATGTAGCAGTCGATTCATTACCTGTTGAATCGCTTTTCCTTATCAACATTGATGATATTTGGTATGGAGATATCATTATATATCTCCAAACCCAGACTTTATGTCCTTCTTTGTCTAGTGTTGAATGACGTCGCGTCCGTTATCAAGCTCGCCAGTACATTATCCTTGGAGATACTCTTTACCATCGAGGAATTGACTCTGTGTTTCGACGTTGTTTGAATTTTGACGAAGCCGAGAAAGCCTTGAATGACTGCCATTCTGGATCATGTGGTGGTCATATGTCTGGGTATGCTACTGCCCAGAAAATCTTACGTGCAGGATATTTTTGGCCTTCCTTGTTCAATGACTGCATTACTGCTGTTCAGAAGTGCCATGCCTGCCAGACCTACAATCAAAAATTTCGGTCGCATCCTGCTCCCATTCATCCTGTGGTCTCAGTTGGTCCTTTTGCAAAATGGGGCATTGATTTCATGACATGTCACCCTCACTCAGCTGTGGGGCATGGTTACATTATTGTAGCTGTTGATTACTTTACAAAGTGGGCCGAGGCGATGCCAACATTTGATAATACTGGAAATACTGCAACGTTATTTCTTTCCAACCATGTCATAGCTCGTTTTGGTGTCCCTTAGGCTATCGTTACCGATCACGGTAGTCATTTTAGGAATTTTATGATGTCTGAACTTACGAAGAAGTTGGGTCTTCGTCATGATAGCTCAACACCCTATTATCCGCAAGCTAATGGTCAAGTCAAAGAAATCAATAAGGTTCTTATAACTATGATTCGACGGATGATAGGAATTCATAAAACCAATTGGCACACGATGTTGTTTTCGGCATTGTGGGCTTATCGGACATCTGTTAAATCCGCTACGGGGTTTACGCCCTTTCGATTAGTTTATGGCATGGAATCCATTCTACCAATAAAATGTGAGATACCTTCTCTGAAGCTAGTTGTCGATCTCTTACCCAATACTTATGCTGAAGAGGAACGTCTATTGTATCTGATGTGATTAGACGAGACCCGACGTGATGCCACTCTAGTAATAGAAGCCCAAAAGAAACGCGTCAAGGCACAGTATGACAAGCATGTCAAGCCTCGTGTTTTATCTGAAGGTGATCTTGTTCTTCTGTATGAACAAGATAAAGATGTCTTAGGAGCTGGGAAGTTCGAACCAATGTGGCGTGGTCCTTATATTGTTCGCAGAGTGTTGGAAAAATGAGCGTATGAGCTAGTTGATTATGATGGTATACCTTTGAGTGAACCCAGGAATGGGTTATACTTGAAGAAGTACTATGCATGAGTCATTTGTGCACAAGTACTTGTATTTTATGTATCATACTTTGTGTGTGTTACTTTAGTTTACTTTTGACGTTATATGGTCTCTACCCTTACGTGACGTTGTGTTTGATTGTCAGATGTCAGAGTTTTTTCTACCTTATATTGGCTTCGCTGATGGTGCTATCTGTAGTACTCGGAACCTAGCTTCCGCTGCGTGGGAAATCTATGCCCCAACAAACGAACTTATATCTTTACGAGGTGTATGTCTTGGCCGAGCAACCAACAACATCGTAGAGTATAGCGTCGTTATTGAATTATTGGTTGATGCTATCTCTCTCAGAATTCGTCATTTGGTTGTGTGACTTGACTCGCAACTTGTAGTACTACAACTAAGTAATGTCTACTCTATTCGAAGTCCTACTTTATTACGGGTATATTTGCGGATTTGCCTCTTGGAACGATATTTTGATCACATTGAATATCAACATATTCCTAGACGTCTTAATACATTAACAGACGCATTAGCTAATTATGTATTGGACAGACATTTGAACCATTTATAAATCAAACACATTACAATTCACACAATGTAAAGTACACCGGTAGAAGCCGTCTGTATATATATAATGATCAAAAGAGTTTGTTTTTACAAAACGTTTGTCCGAAGACCAAAATCTCAAAAATGGAAGCTTATAGCTTCTACAATGTGACATCATGGATGACGTTCACGGTAACACACTACTGCCCTAGCTACCCTACGGAGCAGTCGACCCATAGCAGCTGATACTCCTACAGTGTGACGTTGATCGCGTCGCGGAATCTCTTCCAGAGTCATATCTGGAATGTCCGTTGTTAGGCCTTCTAAATTATGTTCCACCACCATGTAATCTTCAGCATATTGTGAAACTTCTATTGCTGCTTCCCCTCACCTATGGATAGGAGAACTTCCAGCAGGTCTATGTGGTCCATCATTTGTTATCAACAAACATATTGAGTTAGTCTTCATATAAATACATAAAACAAAAACATTTAAATATGATTAAAATTCAAAAAAAAACATTTAAAATGAGAAAACGTGTGTACTTCTTACCGAGGTCTCCCCACTGAGCATCCTCAGGCAGTGCTAGATCCGAATCTCCTCGGAAATCCAACCCGACGTAGGCATAGTCATTGACCATCAGCATCTGGTTTTGCAACCAGTCAAAGAAGATATCGTCATATTTGACGATTGGTCCTGCCACGTGCCGAGCCATGAGCCGACACCACCTCAACATCCATGGATCTCTCGGACCAGGTATATTCCACTCAACCTGCAGTTGGAATACAGGGACCCTCTCAAGGAAGAAGGACGCTAGTAAATATCCATATCCAAATTGTTTTAAATCACCACGTCTACACTTGGTTAGTTGTTTTTTGATATTGCGCAATACTACATCAGCCCAGTTAAATACTCGGGGCTCAGTACACTCGATGGCGTACTGGAAATAGCTCTGCAATGTCATATGGGGAGCGGCACTTCCAGCCATCCGAGCAATCGTGAAGAGAATAGTGCAGAGAGTCAAGTCAGTTACTCCCCAGATTGTCACTTTCCCTTTCTTTCTTTCGGCCTCAGGTACATAATATTGGTTGCAGTATTCACTCATTTTCAAACCGCCTGCTCTATTGTCGGTCAGACTGACATAGGACCCACGCCTGGATAATCCGATCAAGAAGTATATGTCCTCTATGTCAATAGCTAATGTATGAGCTCCTACAATGAAAACTTGCTGGTCCAGATCCCACATTCGGACTAGGTACTCCAATAATCGGACTTGGGCTCTCATGCCCGGGATACAGAAGTATTTTAAGAGACCACGATCTCTTAATGCAGCTATGGTGGGAGGGTGATTCTCGGCATTTGCGTTATCCTCCTCATGTTCTCGTTCTCGCCACTTAAGTACCATGTTGGTGGCTATTTACCTGCATAAGAAACATATAAAGATGATTAATGATCTTATTCATGAAATGAATTTTTTCTGTTGGCTAAACGTTTCAAAAAATTTTGAGTTTTGCGCTGCTCGCAGGTGACATATTATGTACAGTGCGAAATTCTCGCAGGTGGCTTAAGGCCCACCTGCGAGAACGAGTCATTCTCGCAAGTCCCGTATGGGCCACCTGCGAGAATGCCTCCACGCATATATGGTCCAAAAAATAACTTAAAACAAKATTTTTAACTAATCAAATCATAATTTTAAACCATGAAAAGATCAGGATTGAAGAACTTACCAATATGTTGCTGACGGATCGTCAAATGATCACTCGTAGCTCCCGAAAATCGACACCGAATGCAGAGGGTAAAATGAGGGTTTTTGGAACTCAATGGTAAAAATGTGAAATGATATGGTGAATTTAGTTATTTACTCATTTTAATTACTTTTTACTATATCAAATGTGGGTTTTTTATGTTTATTTATTATTTAAACCTAATCACTAATGTGAAAATGAGTGAAATGACTTGCAGGTGTGAAACATGGATGATTATGGACAATTTTTTCTCTGGTGTGGTGTGATTTTGATTATTTTTTTATGGTTTTTACATAAAACCTCGAGCACTTTTTGTCCGTTCTTGCRCTTGTGAAAAACATAAGAACGTGATCGAGTGTCATTTTATCACTTTTTCGGGCTCGCTGTGGTTATACGAAAAAGGAAACCCCTTGGAGTTCTCTTTAAGCTCTTTTCAAACTCTCTAAACATGAAAAGATTGTCGAGCGATCTTGCTATTTTCATGCTCGCTAAAGTATTTGAAGTATGCGTCCTTCGAGCAATAGTTTAACCCTTTTTCGGTCTCGTTGGACTACTGTACGAAAAAGGAACTGAGAGAGTTCTCTTTTAAGTTTTTTTCCAAACTCTATAATCTTGAAAAACCTTCGAGTTTACTATCTCTGGACTCATTAAACAAACATTGATAGACCCGTGATGGGACCGAACCACTCCTTCTTAGGGTTCATTAAAAATACTCCGAGGGACTCGTCCGAAGGATGAGCTTATATCAACAAGCATATGCGATCCTCTTCAAGCTTGCGTAAAAATAAAGAGGTACTTGCCAAAAATGGTGGGGGGAAATTTGGGAAAGGGATATGTTTCATCTTTGTATTGGTTGACAGTAAGTGTCACTCTTGGACATGACACCCACTATTCATCATTTGAAGCCGGTTTGGGAAATCCATTTGTCTCTCTTTCGATTAATTACAAGGTCATTCCATGTGTCGTCTTTGAGTCAATGCTGCCAAATCATTGGTCGTGTCATTCATATGTTCAAGAGAAGTCCATTTGAAACCTATATTGAGTCGGCCATCTGTAGTTATCCATTCTTTCCGTGTCGGACTTCCTTGTGTCCAAAGTCCAATTGCAAAATGCTCTGTTTCATCTTCAAACCCTGTTACTCATTTCGTGTCATTGATGGGGGATACATCAAAGCCCTCCCGTGACGAGTTTTGTTCCGTCGACTTCAGCACATTATCCGGAATCAAGACTTAGAAATTATTTAGTATCTTAGAGATTGCATGTCTCAATGGCAAGTTTCCTCGCTTTCGACAGTGGGTTTACATCATTGACCCCTGATCGAAAGATTTCGTCGGATGTTCGACATCAACTCATTTATTCACAGTCGATGGATTGTACTTTAGTACCTTGGGAGTCATTGACATCAATGGTGATTTCCCTCGCACTTGTTAACGGTTACATCAATGGCCGGTAATCAAGTGGTTTCTACCATGTTTGACTTCAACACATGTAATCACATGGTTAGATTCGTACTTTGGGCGATGATATTGAAGACCTTAGATATTCTCTTCGTGATCCAGGTTGCTATGGACTATGTATAATTTGCGACACATAGATCCACTATGTATGTTTTGTGGCTATGTCGTCTTGATTTAAACTTTGTCACATAGATCCACAGTGTATTCAGGTGGCTATGCTATATTGTGACGGCATGGATCCACAGTGTATGATTGGTGGCCATGACCTTTGTTTATGATGTCATCAGTCTATGATCTGACTATGGGAATGCCTACCTCAAAATTGATATATATGATATTTTGTCGATGCTTGGATGTTTGCAGGTTTCCGATTAGATGTGCTCTTGGTTCTTGACACACACATGCGGCTTACAAAGTCTATCGACTGTCACTGGTTCCAATCTCAGACTTTGGGGGGCATTCTGTTATCCACAATTTTGGTCATCATGATGAAGTAATGATGATGGAAAAATTAAGCTCTTCACTAGAACACTTTCCTGAGAAAAGTTACCTTTGTCTGCTTCCAGAAATCATATTTTTAAGGGAGGTTCGCAGGCTACCTATATATTTTCCTGCGAGAATGCATTATTCTCGCAGGCTGAATTAAGCTGGGGTGCGAGAGGTTCGCACTGTACCTAACTATCAGGGTGCGAACATCTTCTAAAGGAAGGAAAAAGATAAATTCTCGAACTTTCTAGAAGGGAATCTTCTAGAATGATTAGTTGGAATTCGAATGGTTATCTAAGTACTAATTTTCCTGATATCTTGGGATCATTACTATCCAAGTAACTAATCTATTCTCTCCTATATATTGAGGGGAATGCTCATGGAAAAGGTTAGAAGCAAACTAGCAAGAGATTGATTGGAGAATTAGTGGAAGATTGTATGAAGGACTGATGCTACAGCAGCCAGAGACACCTGCAAGGTTATCAAAAGTGGTTGATCTTCTTCATGCATGAGCAAGTGTGTGTGTCAGAGCTAGGAGCCATCGAAAGGAGGCTTGCAACATCAAGGCTCAAGTTGTAAGTTTTGCTTTCTATCAATATAATACAGTAATGTGTCCCTTTCCCATAAAGTTGATTGCACTTTATTACATAACTCCTTGATCATATGTATAGATTAACTGTTGAATATATTGAGTTTTTTTCACTTCGATTGGTTTGAACTGTATTGGTCTGGACTGCACAAGAGCATCGGAGAAAATTTGGTACAACAAAGACCCAAGGAAGCGATCATACGGTATGTTCATGATTCTTGCCTCCTAGTTCATTCAATAGTGAAAATCTAGGGAAAGAGTATCATTCTGTCCTGTTTTGTTCTAGATCCAGGTGGATCTAGGGAGATCGGTTTGTGTCCGCACTTACGGATTTATCCTATAACAGGGTGATGTCACGTCGAGTTTCGTCTAATCGCATAAGATACAATAGACGTTCTTCCTCAGCAGAAGTATTGGGTAGGAGTTCAACAACTAGTTTCAAAGAAGGTATCTCGCATTCGATAGGTAGAATGGCTTCCACACCATAGAATAACTGAAAAGGCGTAAACCCAGTAGCGGACTTAACAGATGTTCGGTACGCCCACAATGTTGAAAACAACATTGTGTGCCAACTTGTTTTATGAATCCCTATCATCCGTCGAAGCATAGTTAGGAGAACTTTGTTGATTGCTTCGACCTGGTCGTTGGCTTGTGGATAATAGGGCATTGAGTTATCATGACGAAGACCCAACTTCTCAGTAATTTCAGACATCATAAAATTCCTAAAGTGACTACCATGATCAGTGACGATAGCTTGAGGAACACCAAAATGAGCTATGACATGGTTAAAAAGAAATAAGGTTGCAGTCTTTCCAGTATTGTCGAATGTCGGCATCGCCTCGGCCCATTTCGTAAAGTAATCAATGGCTACAATGATGTAACCATGCCCCCCGACCGAGTGAGGGTAACATGTCATGAAATTGATGCCCCATTTTGAAAAAGGACCAACTGAGACCACAGGATGAAGAGGAGCAGGATGTGACCGGATTTTCTGATTATAGGTCTGGCAGGCATGGCATTTCTGAACGGCAGTAATGCAGTCGTTAAACAAAGAAGGAAAAAAATACCCTGCGTGTAAGATCTTCTGGGCAGTAGCATACCCAGACATATGACCACCACATGCTCCGGAATCACAGTCATTCAGAGCTTTCTCGGCTTCGTCGAACGTTAGAAAACGTCGAAAAACAGAGTCAATCCCTCGACGATAAAGAGTATCCCTGAGGATAATGTATTAACGAGCTTGATAGCATATGCGACGTCGTTCAGTACTGGACAAAGAAGGTCGGAAAGTCTGGGTTTGGAGATATATAATGATATCCCCATACCAAATATCATCAGTGCTAATAAGGAAAAGAGATTCATCAGGTAATGAATCTACAACTACATTTTCCGTTGCAGAATGAGGAAAATCGCATATCAACTCAGCAAAAACTAAAGACTTCTTAGACTTTGCACAATCGAATTCCAAGTCAAACTCCTGGAGTATCACAATCCATTTGGAGTATTTGTCCCCCAACAATTGACGTGTCAAAATATGTTGCATAGGGTTGCAATTAGAAATCACCGTAGTCTTACGTGAGAGGATATAGTGCCAGAAGCGTTGGACGGCTTGGACGGCAGCCAAGGCCAGTTTTTCGACATGTTGATACTTGATTTCAATCAGCGTGAGAGTTCGACTCAAGTAGTAAATAACATGTTCGTCATGAGCATCATCCTCTTAGACGAGAACCATGCTAATAGTGTACTCTAAGGCAGCAAGATAAAGGAAATAATCGCGACTGTAATCGGGAGGAAAGAGAAGCGGAGCGCGCGTTAGGGACAACTTCAAAGCTTCAAAAGCATTGTTGGCAATGTTATCCCAGACGAACTCTGAATCTTTCTTTAGTAGCCGTGTAAAACCACGAATGATCTCGACGTAATTTGGGATAAAACTACGAAGAAAGTTTGCTTTCCCCTGCAAATTTTGCAACTGGCACAGTGTAGAAGGAGGAGGGAGATTAAGGATCGCCTCAACCTTAATAGGATCCACCCGGATCCCTTGACACGAAACGATAAAACCTAGAAGACGGTCGGATTCTACGCAAAAAACGCACTTATGAGGATTTAAACGTATACGATAGAACCGACAGCGAACGAAAATAGCTCGGAGGTGGGTAGGGTGATCTACTCTGCGCATAGAATGAGCGGGTAAATCGTCCAAATAAGGTTGAACGATATGTTTTATATCATGAAAATCATAAGACATAGCCCGTTGAAATGTTGCGCCAACGTTCTTAAGACCAAAAGGAAGTTTCCGATAGGCAAAAGTACCCCAAGGACAAATAAAAGCAGTCTTATGTTGATCCTACCCCAAGGACAAATAAAAGCAGTCTTATGTTGATCCTCGGGAAAAATGTTAAGTTGATTATAGCTGGAGAAACCATCCATGAGAGAGAAGATTTCACTGTCGGCACCGTGATCGACAATCTGATTGACGAAAGGGGTAGGATAGTTGTCTTTGGGACAAGCTTTGTTGATAGCCCTATAATCAACGCATACACGAATGTTGCCTCATTTTTTGTCAATCGGGACAGGATTTGAAAACCAGTCTGTAAGAGCCACTGGATAAATAAAGCCGGCTTTCAGAAGTTTCTCGACTTTGAGTTTTATAGCAGCCGCTTTACATGGGTGAACTGGACGAAGGCGTTGCCGGACAGGTTTAGCTCCGGGGTATATCTTTATCTCATGTACAACAATTGCAGGGTCGATACTTGGCATCTCTTCGTAGCTCCAGGCGAAGATGTCACAAAATTCTTTGAACAGAGACGTATAGGTGATTATTTCGTCAGGGGAACACGAAGCTCCAATATGAACATTTTCAACAATCCCAGGTTTAATGGATATGTCAATGGGAATCGTGGGCGAGATATTGCTTAAGTTCCCTTCAGCAAACACATCGTGTGTAGTTGCGGGAACCGTCGAAATGACAACAACGGTCGACGGAGTCGAAATCCGTTGGTAGTTCTCAAGAGTATGTTGCTCTAGAAAAAGAATGGAACGATGATGCCCATCGTCCCAAGGGGTGTCTTCCATGACGGACATGATCATCTCGTCGGTGGGAAAAATAACACGAAAAGGATTGGGAGACAACTCATCAAGAGAGGAAGTATAAGGTGTTTCCGATTGAATGGCCTGGTAAGCGGATTCGACCGGACTTAACGGCATTGCGTCGCTGAAACAAAGATGATCTCCAGGGTCAGGGATAATCCAAGGGTCCTGTGACGCATGAAGTTCGTGAGGCACGGTGGAGATCATGTTGATAGAAGCAACTAACGAGCGTGGAACATCGGGCAGTGGAATGGGAAAAGTACCCATTAATGAGGAGTCTTTTAAAAGGCCTACACCGACGTTCTCATAACCCGGTGAGGTTTTAGCAATAAACGACACATTGCCAGTACGAGTATCGGAATTGAAGAAGGCAAGTTGGTCAACGGTAAAAACCTTTCCTTGATGAGGGAAGCGTACTACACGGAAAAGTGTTGACACAACGGCACGCATGGAATCAATCCAGCTGCGGCCAAGTAGAAGATTATAATCAAGAGGAGCGTCAAAGACTTCCACTTCGACTTGGACCATTTTACCTTCTAACATGATGGGCAACGAAGGAAGAACACCGTAAGGCTTAAAACTAGAGCCATTGAAGGCTTTAAGAGTGTTCTGGGATTCATTCAAAGGAGGAGAGCCAATGGCTTTCCAACAAACAAGAGACATAACACAGGTCGAGGCACCCTCATCGATAATTATTTGGAAAATGTTCTTGTCAGAGACAAGAACTTGTATCTGGAACGCAAGTTGGGGGGGTAACCTTGGAATGTGATCTTCCAAGTCAAAGACTATCAAATTTTCATCCGTTGGATCATTTCCACCAATAACTTTTAACAAGGTCTTCCTTTGTGCAGGACAAGACTGAAGGACTTCAAGGGCTAACATCACAGAAGGTGCCTGGGCCAGATCTTCAACAATGTTATAGTTCTGGCAGCACGAGTGTGAGGATTGAAAGTCGATTTCTGAACGACTCTCTTTGGGGGGGGTCGCAGAACGGTGTCAAGGCTCGGTCGTTCAAGATGAAGAGGATCGTTAGTAGGTGGAGTCGCTGGAGAGGATTGGACCAATGAAGGGGGTGAATCATCAACCTTCTCCTTAAATGGAGAATAATCTTTGGCTCGAGTAGTGAGTGCAACGTTGTTCTGCTTAGAATCACCAGTACATATCAAAACATATGATGTTGTAGATGAGGAAGGTTGGTCGTGAATGACCAACTGAGCCTGCTGTTGAGATGGGAAGGGTTGGGACAAGACAGCCGGTGCAGGTGGTTTCAGAGCTCCTTGAAGGAACTTATTGACCTCGGCACATCGTGGACAATCCTTCGTGTAGTGATCATCACCACAGATAAGGCAAGGGTATCGAGGTTTGCGCTTATCCCGTTCAGCAACAGGTGGAGTTTTTGTTTGCTCTGCTTGAGAATTATTTTTGCTCTCATTATTCTTGCCTCTCCCCTTTTTAGATTTGTTTTTACCAGCTGGGGTAGATTGGACGGCATTTACCTCAGAAGTCTTGTTGGTGGGAGTGGAAGGAGACAGATCATTTTGAACATTAGAAGAAGCAGATTTGGGTGTTGTACTTGAAGCAGAATGTGATTGGGCTTGTGCAGTACCAATCACACCGTCAGCTACATGCGAGGCAGCTAGAGTATTTGAAGTGCTGGAAGTATTAGGACGAGGTAAATCAGGGAGTAAATCGTAAAGGGTTCCCGTTTGTGAATAAACGAGGTCAAGATATTGAGCACGACTTATAACCTGCTCCTCCGTGACTACGCCACCCATGGCAATTTCCTTACCGATTTCGTTCACAAATGATTTTGCAAACCATTCGGCCAGTAACTGATCGGGGAGCTCAAGTTTAATGAGACGTCATCTCCTTCACCACTCATGGATGTGATCATATATATGAGTGCCTTTTCTTTGTTTGAAGGAAGTCAAAATCTCGGTTCCCGTATCATAATGGATCGGTAACTGGTAATGCGTAAGAAAAGCCATAGCTAGGGTGTTGAAATCAGAGAAGAAACCTCATGGCAATTCAATATACCACTTCGCAGCAGAACCGGTAAGGGTTCGTTGAAAAATACATAAACGAATAGAGTCATCCATCAATGAGTTGGATGAACACCATAGATGAAAAGTCATAACGTGATTGTTTGGGTCCTCTCCCACTTTGTCGTCGAATTTAGGAATGTCCGATGGAAGCTTGGCTGGAATAACAGGCCATTAGGGAGAGTGACGAATAGGATCATTTAAAATCCTTGACAAATCTGGAAAATCCAAAGTAGCAAGAAAGGGTAGTTGTCAATTCACCTGCGGGTACTGGTGGCTTTGGGGAGGAAGCCCTGTCGGAAAACCAGTAGGACTGTAAGCGGTCTGCGGATAATGGGAAGACCCAGGCAAATTCGGTGGTGGTTGGAGAGGATAGTAGCTCCAAGGATTGTAACCTGGAGCGGGGACATGGGTTTGACCATTCATACCCCAAATAGGATTGGGTATACCTGGATATGGTTGGCCTATAGTAGGGACAGGCAACTGCTTCCCCCCAGTCGTTTGAGGAGGATTTTGTATCATCTGATTCCAATACTGGGCCAAAGAGGGAGGTATATTTTGTCCAAAAGGTGGGGTTGGTCCCCCTATTGTAGGTAGTGTTCCAACCGAAAGTTGTGTTCCAATCGAAGGTTGGGTTGTAACGGGAATGTGTCCGGTAAGAGGAAGTTGAATCGTACCACCTTGTCCACCAACGGGAATCTGCAAGTTTGGTGTAATGGACGGGATAGTGCCACTAGGATTAGGATTTCCAGGGGGAGATAAGAAAGGTCTCTCAAAAGAAAATTGAGGGAGTGTTGGAATAAAACCAGGAATAGGGTGCCCAGGAGAAGAAGGACCACCTAGAGAACCGGATGGGGTTTGCGGAGGAGTTGGATTCAACGCATGGTATCCGGGTGGTAGTGTCGGAGTGACATTGGGCGTTCGCTGCGTGTTTATAGGAGCAAGACTAGCTGCAGTGAAACTGGTTGGTACACTCGTAGTATTCGTGAGATGGGCCATTTCGGCAGGGATAGTAAAGTGATAAGTGGTATTCAACGGGACAGTCTCTGTCTCATAAACCATAGGGGGGTTGAGTCCGAAGACCACAGGTGAACCAGGACCAAACAGAGCCCCGCGGAAAACACTTGTAGACCAAAAAGAATCTTGTCCTTCTATGCCCGGAAAAGGTCCAACGGGTGATCCAGAAAATGTCACAACTAATTCTCCGGAATAATTCAGTCGTCTAAATGGTTGCTCAGAACGAGGGCGAAGTCGAAAGTCCTCTGGAGTATTGGTAATTCGAAAATGCTCTAGAGAGTCAGTTCGTTCCACTTGTGGCGTGGTAGCATTTTGGATTTCACTTGGCTGAGGAGAGCCCTCAGGTGCAGCTGTAGACAAGAGTTGAGTGCCTTCAGGATGTTCTGGAGACAAACCTTGCATTCTACGTGAACGACGTGGAGGAGCTATTGTGAACGAGTGACAAACTTCGCGAAGAAAATCCTATGGTCAACTTCGAGAAACAAACAACATGCGCTAGTAAACAAAATCTAGGAAGCAATCACCAAGCAAAAAAGACCTTCTAATTTCGAAGCCACTAGTTGGTGATGAAATCCAACATCGCAACAATGAGACGAGAAGGGGCGGGGCTAGGGTGGAAAAGTTACACTGACGACCTACTTAACAGACTTACACCCTGGTGCAAGCTCCCACACATAATCATGGGTATACCCTCCAAGGAGCCCGAGTGAGTTTGGTCAACGTCAATTCCAGGTACCATGAAGACTTTCCCCTCCACAGTCACCTCGGGTAAGAACCTAGAGAGATAGGCCACTAAGGTCACCACCAACAACAATAAAGCCTGGGGGAACAGTCGACAGTCTGATCCACACGCAAGGGCAGGGTATCTAGCCCGAAATCAACTCAAAAGGATTCCACTCATCATTGTGGGTATACCTCCGAGTGACCCCCGTAATACATGCAATCTCTACACTGATACCAACAAAGCAGGGTGAGTAACTCTGTCAATACCAATGCGACCTCATGCTTGACCCTTGTGTGAGAAGGGCTTCCCAGGACAGGATGTTGCAAATGGATTTTAACACTCCCCAACACAAGATGCTATTGTGTGTTTTGAGCTTTTGGAGAGTGTATCTCTCTTCCTACTCCAAAGCGCTAGCCTAGCTAAATGTTGGTGTAAAAGATCCCTAGAAAAGAGTTACTAGATAAATTTTATGATTACGCATTGTTATTAAAAGTTGTTGTTTACTCAAAGGTAACGGAAATGAAACTTATGTTGTATGACTCTGACCCAACAATGCAGGATGAGAATGAAATATATCACTTTTTCGTTCAATGAATCCTATATATGGGAGGGAAAGAGAAAATTTTCCAGATCAACCTTGTACTACAATGCAAAATTTCCTTTAAAATGTAAATGCAACAAATCACGCATCAAAGAAAAATACTCTATTGCTTCTGTTTCAACACTTCAACAATTTTGATTTTCAATGTTTTCAAAGATAAAAACGATTTTTTGAAAGAAAAAACTTTGTTCACTTTTCAAAAAGGACCCTCACTATGTCAATGAGAGTACAGAAAATTAGAAAACCAATGAACAAGCAAATAACCCAATCCACTCTTTCAATGAAAGAAAAAATAAAGAGCAAATCAAATGTAGTCTTTTCAAATGCAAAAGAAAATGATAATTCAATCCAATAAGAAAATGAGAAAAACCAAGCACTCAACTTTCAACCAATCACTGGTTCTTAACTAATCAAACACACTCAGAGTCTGAAGTCAGAGATAATGGTTTTGCCAAGAGAAGTCAAGAAACGAAAGTCAAGACACAAAGGCCAAGAAAAGCCTTGAAATCATAAAACTGTTCATGTATGCAAACGAAGACAAGAAGAACATCAATCAAATGGTCCAAAAGACTCTTATGAGGCAATCAAACTGATCTGGGCAGTTGAAAATACCAAAACTTAAGTCAAAATTTTTGAAAAAATGAGTTCGTAGGCAGGCAATATTACTAGTATGATTTTTCCTTCTTCATTAATATATGGTAAAATAATTTGGATCGGGGTCTTGTCACCAATTACTTCTTTAAGCAAGAAATATGGAAGACTGGATGTACACGTGAAGATGGTGACAACTCCAATTTGTAAGCCATACTTCCAATCATTTGCAACACCTTATAGGGACCATAATATTTGGGTGTTAATTTATTGTCCTTTTGTTTCTTGAGGGACATGTGTTTATATGGTTGTAGCCCCAAAAATACCCAATCGCCAACTTCAAATTCTTTTTCACTGTAATGTTGATCTGCTTGTTGTTTCATCCTATTTTGTGCCATAACCAAGTTGTCCTTCAATAGTTTGAGTACCTCTTGCTAGTTCCCTATTTGGTCCTCCATTGCATGAACCTTTGTAGTCCCTTTATGTTGATATTATGGTAGCTTCGAGAGGTATGAACCTCTATTGTGACCTTTGACAAGATTAGAATGTTCCAGAAGGAAGCAAAGAAATGAAGGAAAACCTAGACAAGATGTCGGCTGCATAAATACAATTAATATGAATTAATTAGTACCCAGAAGGAGAAGTCGGCCCAGGCAAGCCTGCCAGAATTACTATAAATACATGGTGTCGGTCTCTCATTATACACACTTCTCA
The DNA here is from genome assembly GCA_009831015.1 of Picea engelmannii. Lineage (NCBI taxonomy): Eukaryota > Viridiplantae > Streptophyta > Pinopsida > Pinales > Pinaceae > Picea > Picea engelmannii. The sequence continues at coordinate 103,855 of ML777314.1, forward strand.
GAATTGCAGAGAGTATTTTATGCGCACTGCAGTCCAGCAGTTTTGTGCGCAAGTCCTGGGGAAGGCACTGCGCCAGTTTTTGGGTGAGACTATCTGTTTATCTTGGTTACTTCTTGCTTGGTGCATTAGCCTCTCTTGGCTATTGGATTGCTACCAATATTCTTTTCTCCGTCAAGGTCAAGGTGTTCAGAGGATGGCTTCGACCTATGGTTGGGTGACAAGGGTATTGTCAATGGTAAAACAAGTACAATATTTTATATTCTAACATGTTATGGGCCCACACCTCCTTCATTCAGTCTAAACGTTGGAAGGAAGCATAGCCGCTAGGATATTGAGCTCGTTGAGGAACTACCGCTCGGGTTACTAGCAGGAGCAACTTCCAAAGACACTGTCGTTAGGGTTACTAGCAGAAGCAGTTGCAGAAACCCTAATCTCATATCCAACACCTTGTGATGGAGCATCTCGCTCAAAAAGAAGATATTCAGATGCACCCTAACTCAATGCACCTTTTGGCTCTCTCAGAAGACAAAAATGATGAAGTTGAAGTTTTGGATCAAAGCATGACCAGTTACCAGTCAACCAAAGACATGAGTGAAACGATTAGTCTTTTACACTACTCAGCACTCACTGGAACGACTGAAGATGACATGTGGATAATCGATAGTGGATATTCTAGGCACATGATGGGAGATCAAGCCAGACTCTCAAATATAAATTATAAGAAGACCTCGTACAAGGTAGAGCTTGGAGACAAAACCACTTACCCCGTGGAAGGATTTGGACAAGCCTCCATCAAAATGAAAACAGGTAACTATGTTCACTTAAGCAATGTTTTATATGTACCTGGTTTAGAAAAGAATCTTGTATAGATATCTTTCCTAGAAGACAAGGGAAACATAATAGCTTTCGTGGATGGAAAGGTGTTATCATGGCATAAAGACTCCAGCATAGAGAATGCTAGGGTTATTGGAATTCGTGAAGGAAATCTATATAGACTACTAGAACAAAATGAAGAAGCTCTTATACACAACAAAGTCAACCCCAATGAGCTTTGGCACAGAAGGTACTCACATTAACTATCAAGCATTACCCTTTCTCAAAAGGATGGTTGAAGGAATACCAGAGTTGCAGTCTACACATGAAGGAATCTGCAAAGGATGTGCTCTTGGGAAGAATATCAAGAAACCATTCCCAAGCAGCAACAACAGATCTAAGGAGATTCTAGATCTGATACACTCAGATGTTTGTGGTCTTATGCCAGTAAAATCTCTAGGAGGATCTTCTTACTACATAATCTTCATAGATGACTATTCAAGAAAGACTTGGTTATATCTACTCAAGACAAAAGATGAAGTATTCAGCAAGTTTCAAGAGTTCAAAGCAGAAATAGAAAATCTCATGAATAAGAAGATCAAGACGCTAAGAACCGATAATGGTGGAGAATACACATCAAAGGAAGTTGTTTCATTCTGCAAATCGACAGGGATTAGGAGGAAGCTGACTGTTCCTCATAATCCTCAACAAAATGGTGTAGTAGAAAGAAAGAACACATCCATTGAAGAAACTGTAAAATCCTTACTAAATGATCAAGGTCTATCCATGTTCTTATGGGGAGAAGCAACAATGACAACAATATATGTGCAGAACAGAAGTCCTCATCGTATATTGAAGGACATGACACTGGAAGAATCTTTCTCAGGTAAGAAACCTAATGTGGAAAATCTAAGAATATTTGGATGTCCTGTTTAATCTCGCATTCCCAAGGACAAGAGGAATAAACTAAAACCTTCAGGAAAGAAAGGGATATTCATGGGATACAGTGATTCATCCAAAGCTTATAGAATATATATTCTAGAACAACACAAGATCGAATTCAGCAGAGACGTAACATTCAATGATAAGATGGCCTTCAATAAATCCATAGAAGAAACTATAGAAGAAGAAGAGATTGAAGAACTTAATGAAGAAAACACAGAAAACGAAAATGAAGAAAAGGAACCACCTGATCATCCTATGGATCCATGTGAAAACAAAGATTAAGATATCGTACCTAAGACCAAGAAAAGACCAGCTTGGCTTGAAGCTACCTTACAAGACGTAGAAAGACTCAAGGTTCCAGAAGGAACATTCAGAAAGAGTAAAAGACCTAAAAGATTATCAAGTTATGCATCATACATGACGAAGCTTCTAGATGAAGAACCTACCACATTTGAAGAAGCAGTTCAAAAGGGAAAATGTAAAGAAGCTATGAAGAAAGAGCATCAATCCATTATGAAAAATGAGGTATGGGAAATCATACCAAGACCTAAAGAAAAATCGGTGGTAACTTCAAAATGGGTGTACAAGATCAAACATGCAACAGACGGAAGCGTGGATAAATACAAGGCAAGATTTGTAGCTAGAGGGTTCTCCCAGAAGGAGGGAGAATATTATGATGAGACGTTTACTCCGATGGCTAAATATACTTCCATCAAAGCTATCATATCTCTTGTTTCTTCCATGGGATGGAACTTACATCAAATGGATGTAACGACAACTTTCCTCAATGGAGCTATTGAAGAAGAAGTATATATTAAACAACCTCAAGGGTTTGAGGTACATTCCAGAGACACTCACGTTTGCAGATTAAATAAATCTCTATATGGAATCAAGCAAGCTCCAAGGGCTTGGTATGCCAGAATGGACAACTATCTAACGAGACTTGGTTTCTCCAAGAATCATGCAGATCCAAACCTTTACTATAAATTCATGGACAATGCACCTGTAATCCTACTACTATATGTTGACGATCTATTCATAACAGGTGAAGAGTCTCTCATCGTCCAGTGCAAGAAGGAATTAGCTTCTGAATTTGATATGAAAGATCTAGGTATCATGCATTATTACTTGACTAGAAGTATGGCAAAAGCGTGGTGAAGTATTCCTTGGACAAGGAAAGTACGCAATAAAAATCCTTCAGAAATTTGTAATGATGGATTGTAAGTCCATGGACACTCCTATGAATGCGGATAAAAGAAAAGTGAAAGATGCAGATTCTGATCCAGTAGACCCATCTCTATATCGACAACTAATTGGGTCATTGATGTATTTGGTAAATACTCAACCAGACATTTTCTTTGTCGTAAATACACTAAGCCAATTCCAGGTGGAACCAAGACATGAACATTGGATAGTTGCAAAGCATGTATTAAGATATATTCATGGGACAATAAACTATGGCTTAAGATATACCTCATCCAGTGATATTCAACTTCATGGATTCACAGACTCTGATTGGGAAGGAAGTGCAGAAGACAGAAAGAGCACTTCAGGTATGTGTTTCCGCTTGGGCTCCGCTATGATATCTTGGGGCATTAGGAAACAAAATTCTGTCACACTCAACACAGCAGAAGCAGAGTATATGGCAACATGTGAAGCATGCACAGAAGCAATATGGTTAAGGAAGTTAATCTCTGATTTATTTGATCAGATTCCAAAATCGACCATAATATATTGTGATAATCATATTTGTATAAGATTATCATAACATTCCATGTTTCATGAAAGGTCGAAACACATTGAGATCAAATACTACTTTATTCGAGATAAAGTCCAGGAAGGAGAGGTAAAGCTCGAGTATATCCCCACTGATGAGCAGACAACAGATATCCTGACAAAACCTCTATCCAGAATAAAGTTTGCATATTTTCGAGAGAAGACGGGGATCGTGGAAATAACTCCCTTAGTTGAAAGGGAAGAAATGACTCTCCAGGTTGGGAGGGAGCACTGAAAATATTATTTAAAACTTTTATTTTGTGATTGAAAAATAGTCCATCTCGGACAGATTCTTTCATGTTCGGAAAGTGGATTGAGATTTCTGACGGACAACGATTTCCCATTGTGGTTAACAAGGGAAATGGTCCAGATTGATGATGTATCATAGACATTGACTTCCCATTGTGGTTAACAAGGGAAATGGTCCAGATTGTTGATGTATCATAGACATTGACTTCCCATTGTGGTTAACATGGGGAGTGGTCTAGGGCAGTCTCTCTTCTTGAGGGTTACTCAAGAAAACTGGCCCGCCTCGTCGGACAACGATTTCTCATTGTGGTTAACATGAGGAATGGTATGTTTTGGAGGTTGATACAGGACAATCTTTTCCTCTTGTGGTTAACAAAGGAAATGGTATGGACAGTCATTCCTTAGGGTTTATACATTCTCTCCAGGGTGCACTTTGATTAGTGTAGGAAGAATGGTCCAAGGTGGGGAATGGTCCAGGCTCAACAATCAGGGACAGACATTCCTCAGGGAAGATTCATTCTCTCTAGGTTACACTTTGTTTAGTGTCGGAGGAATGGCCCAGGGTGAGTTATGGTCAAGGCTCAGAAATAAAAAACAATCATTCTTCCTTGTTTGATAAGAATAGGGCAGATAGCCCATTGTTGATGAGGGCAGATATTCTTTCAGATCTCACAGATGTGAGTGAAAGATTGGCCCAGATGGTTCTATTTATTTTAACAATATTTTATGTGCAGGTTGTCATCAGATGATTATTATGGAGATTGCCTGTCTCCAGACAGTAGATATATACTGTTGTGGTGGATATGTTCCATTGTTTGTGACTATGTTTCACAGTTTGAGTAGTTGTGTATTACCGTGGATAGACACAGTTGTGTTCTATCAATTGATATTATACCAGTTTTCATAGGAGATTATCCAATTGGATAATAATGATGGTCCTCGTGATACTACTAGTTGAATGGTCTGTTTGTGCTCAAGACCATACCTCCCTAGCTAGGAGGGAGTGTTGATATTATGGTAGCTTCGGGAGGTATGAACCTATATTGTGACCTTTGACAAGATTAGAATGTTCCGGAAGGAAGCAAAGAAATGAAGGAAACCCTAGACAAGATGTCGGTTGCAAAAATATAATTAATATGAATTAATTAGTACCTAGAATGAGAATTCGGCCCAAGCAAGCCTGTCAGAATTACTATAAATACAGGGCGCCAGTCTCTCATTATACACACTTCTCAGAATTGCAGAGAGCAGTTTATGCGCACTACAGTCCAACAGTTTTGTGCGTAAGTCCTGGGGAAGGTATTGCACCAGTTTTTGGGTGAGACTATATGTTCAGCTTGGTGCATTAGCCTCTCTTGGCTATTGGATTGCTACCAGGATTATTTTCTCTGTCAAGGTCAAGGTGCTCGAAGGGTGGCTTCGGCCTATGGTTGGGTGACAAGGGTATTGTCAATGGTAAAACGAGCACAATCTTTTATATTCTAACACTTTCAAGGGCGATGTGATGGATGAAAGTTGATATCCATAAAGTGCCAGAAATGGAGACATTTTTTATGAAGTATGGAAAGATGTGTTGTACCACCATTTTGCTAAGGGAAACCACTTGACCCATTATGTTTGTTTATAAGAATCAAAACAATGAAGATATCCTTCTGGACATTTATTCACAATCTCATTTTTTCCATCGGATTGAGGATGGTAAGATGAGTTGTGAGCCAATTGAGTAACCAAGAAAGAAAATAATACGGTCCAAAATTTTCCAATGAAAATTGGATCTCTATCACTTACAATAATCTTGGGGAATCCATGTAGCTTTTGAATTGTTTCCATGAATGTTGCATCTAGTGTATTTTATTTAACAGGATGAGAAAGCAAGCAAAAATCGACATACTTTGTCAGTCAATCCACTACTACCATGATGACAGTATTTCCTTTGGATTTGGGTAAACCTATAATAAAATACATTCAAACTTCTTCCCAACATTGACTTGGTATATAGCTAATGGTTGTAGGAGACACGGTGTCTTGATTATCTCTCCCTTATTTTGTTGATAGATCACACATTCAGACACAAACTTTTGAACATCAATTTTAAGACCTTGCCAAAAAAAATCATTCTTGATCCTATGGTAAGTTTTCATGAACTCTGAATGTCTTCCTATAGGAGAAGTGTTCAATTCTCGAAGGACCTTTTGTTTGAGTTGGGAATTCTTACATAAATATAGGCGATCATGATACCATAGCAAATCATTCTTCCATACAAATTTATCTAATGCAATGGGGTCATCTTGTATTTGTTGAATGATCTTGCATGTCTATTCATCTTGTGTCCATTTTATCCTTGTTTCTTCCACTCAATCGAATTGCGGAATAGAAATAACACATAGTGAACCCTCTGGGTTATTTTTCATTGAAAATGCATCTACCATAATATTATGTTTTCCTTTATTGTAGATAATTTCAAAGCTATCATCTTTGAAACCCATTTTTGTTTCTCTTCTGAAGATAATCGTTGCTCCAAGAAGTACTTCAAACTATCATGATCTATTTTTACTTTGAAGTGTCTTCCTATTATGTAAGGTTGGCATTTCTTAACTGCATGTAGTCTGGACAACATTTCTTTTTCATAAATGGGTTTGAGTAATTTTTTATCTTTAAATTGGCTACTTTCAAAGGCAAGGGGCCTTCATTCTTGTATTTAAATTGCACCAATTCCATGGCCTAAGGCATCACACTCCACAATAAATGTTTTTGTGAAGTTAGGTGTGGCTAGGACATGAGTTGTACATATAGCTTCCTTAAGTTTTTCAAAAGCTTTGGTTGTATCTCGAGTCCAAGAAAATGCTTCCTTATTTAATAACGTTGTTAGAGGTATCGCTATTTGACCATAGTGCTTGGAAAATTTTTGGTAATAGCATGTCAATCCTAAGAATCCTCTAAGTTTCTTCAAGGTTTTTGGAATTGGCCATACCCTCATAGCTTTAATTTTGTCAGGGTCCACTTTTACACTTTCATGTAATACAATATGACCCAAGTATTCCACTTCTTGAAACCCAAAGGCACACTTGGAAGGATTTTCATAAAATTGTTTCTCTTCCAAAAGTTGTAATACTCTATCAACATGTTGTACATGCTCTTCCCAAGATTTGTTATAGATTAGTATATCATCAAAAAATACTTACACAAATTTTCTAAGGAAGGGTTTGAAAATAGAATTCATCAAGCTTTGAAATGTTGAAGGTGCATTAGAAATTCCAAATGGCATAACCAAAAACTCATAATGACCTTCATGTGTTCTAAAGGTTGTTTTGGGAATGTCTTCCTGCCTCATTCTGATTTGATGATATCCTGAACGAAGATCCAACTTTGTAAAGAAAATTGCTCCATGCAATCCATCTAATAATTCATCAATGACAAGAATAGAGAACTTATCTTTGATGGTCATTTTGTTATCTATAATCTGGACACATGCGCCATGAACCATCCTTCTTCGTAACCATCAATATTGGTGAAGAGAAAGAACTTTGGCTAGGTTGAATGATGCTTGCCTCTAACATTTCTTGGATCATACGATCAATCTCACTCTTCTATGCATATGGATACTTGTAAGGCCTAATGTTAGGTGGTACACATCCTGGTTGCAAATGAATAGCATGGTCATGATCTCGAGCATGTGGAAGACTCTTAAGCATCTCTCCAAATACCTCAGAATGGTTGTTGATAACTATTTGGAGATCCACAAGAGCTGAGGATATATATGTTTGAACATATAGTGAGCACAATTGTGCAATTACACCATGCTATCCCTTTTTGAGTAATTTTGTCACGCTATTAGATCTTATCACCTTAGATGGTTTCCCTTGGATACCTCTAAGCTCAATTTCCTTACCTTATGAGGAAAATCTCATGAAAAGATCTTGAAAATTAAGGGCCATTGTTCCCAATGATTGTAACCATTGGACCTCTAATACAACATCAACACCACCCATTCGGACGGAATCGTGGGACTATCCAAAAAATACTCCCCCATATTGAGATTAATACAATGGCACTTCCTAGAGAAATTTATGGTACCTCCATCTACAATCATTACTTGAAACCATGGTGCTGGAAATACAAAGCAATTGAGATCTTTTGCTAATTTGCAATTGATGAAGTTATGAGTACAACTAGAATCAATCAACATTGTTAACTTTTTATTTTTGATGTGTCCTTGTATCTTGAGGGTTTTTGGAGCACTGATGTCGACCAATGCATGGCAAGATATCGTTGTAGTATCTTCTAGATCTAGATCTTGTGATGGTTCCAATTCTTGATCTTCTTCCTCTTCATAGTCTATGTAGAATAATTTCTTCTCACCGCATGTATGCCCCTTACAGTACTTGTTGTCACAATTGAAACATAGTCCTTTTCTTTTCTTGCATCAATTTGTTGAGGTGTTAACCTTGTCGATTGAGGTATGGTTGTCTTATGAACCCCAAAACGATATTTGCTTTTTGCATATGCTCCAACAATGGACTTGTGTGTAGCCTTATTCTTGGCTTGAATATGACGAACAAATTGCATAGAATTCATAATATTTCTAGGATGTTTTAGGAAAATCTTATTTTTAATGTCTTCTTTTAATCCACCCATGTAAGTTTCCAACACATGTTCATCACTTATGCCATCCACCCTTGTGGCCAATACCTGGAATTATGAATTATAATTTTCAATATCACTTAAGTGCTTGATTCTTGTCAATTGACTAAAGTAGTCATGTTCTCAAACTTTCACATTTTGTGCTTCTAAGTCTCCTGTAAATAAACCTCAAGTATAATTATAAGAAGTGGGATTCCTTTTAACTACCCATTGATACCATTGATATGGTTTTATCTCAAAGTTCAAAGTTGTTGTGTGAATCCTTTTCTTATCATCCATAATATTATGCAGTTCAAAATATTTCTCTATTTGGTTCACCCAGGTAAAGAACTTTGTTCCATCAAACTTCTTTAATTCAACCATGGGGAGTTTCACTCCTTTTGGAGACCATCCATAAGTAACTCCATTATTGGATTTAAATCCCTCTAGAAAATTCTTATTATTGGAAAGTTGTTCAACTTGAACACTACCTTTATTTTCATGAGTGCCTTCAAAAACCTTATCAAATTTAGGGAAACTCCCACTTAAGGGTTCCATAATATTTTGTTCCATATTTTTTTTCATCTCTTCTTTATTTTCATCCATTTTCCTTTCCATCAATTCTTCCATCTTTATTTATGTTTCTATTTGAGTATTTATAAAATCAACCTTTTTCACTCACCTATCATTCAATTCATTGATTTGACTAACCAATTTTTTTTATCTCCTCATTTTCTTCATAGGTCATGAAGGATCTTTTTGGAGGTTTATTTGGTGAAGTAGGTCTTGTATATTTCTTTGGAGCCATGAAAAAAGGTTAATGGGTTCTAAGGAGAAGGGAGTGTCAGGTACTATTCTCTCTGATATATGTGCAGAGTCCAACAACAATACTCAGTCCAATATCTCAAGTCACTAACTAAGGAGGCTCAAACTTCCCTTAGCCATACTACACGACTACTAGAGAGTGGCCTCCCCGAGTGTTGTTCTCGGTGTACTATATCATCAAGATGACTGAATAACGTATCTAATGATGGTGTCAGGTATACCTAGGGGATTTCCTATATAACTAAAGGTACGTGGAAGTGATATCCTATCTACAAGAATTGTCTAATGCGGTAATACTCGAAGGAGTACCAATAGGTGTTACAGGGGTTTCCAATAGGTTAAAAAATGTGTTTCTAGTAACCACATGAAACCACGTGTATTTCTTGCATGTATTCTTCCTAAACTGCAATTTTACCCGCTTAACGATAGATCTTGTGTTATTTAAAGATGCTAGAACACATCTCTAAAAAAATATAAAAATGATCTTGTTAACCACAGAAAAAAGCTCTTAAAATCTCTAGAAAATAACTTGTGTAAAACCCTTAACTTCCACCAATAATATATCATAAAATATAATGATTCAAAATCTAAAAAATTTCCCACATGTACTTCACTGTGTCAACTCAGGATTCTGAAAATTTGTGAGTCTGAAACACTTAAAAAATATTATAGTGAAAATGCCAAGATAACTAATTTCAAGATTAATCACATACCTTGACTTGCATGGACTATATCTCTAAAAGTATAGTGAAAAGAACCTGAAATTTTTACCACCTATACTATGACATGTCTCCTCAGTCTCCAAAAACTTCCACTATCTGAAACCTCTTAGAAAAATAGTAATAATGAAAATGTCAAAATGACTCGTTTAAAACTGATACAAGATGAGTCAAAACCCTATCTTCCATAGGCTATATCTCTGAAAGTATAATGACTCAAAAAATAAATATTTACTAGAGGTACTTTGATATGTCTCCCAAGTAGCCTCCATATTTCGGTGTCTGAATCATCCCAAAAAAACAAGTTATAGAGAAAATTCCAATATGACTCTCTTGAAGAAACAAAACTATAGGATCGATGCTCTGATACCAAATGTTATGATCCAACACCTTAAAAATGATAAAAATTCAATGAATACAATCCACTTTGAGGGGGAAACCTCCTTTTACAATATATCTAATTCAGAAGACAAGATGAGCTAATCCTAAGACTAGGTCTCCTTGGTATATATATAAGAGACAAAGGGTACAATTATAATGAAAGGGTACAATGAAGGGTTCTATCCTATATAAAAATATAACACTATAAATGTAATAATTCAATATCTAGGGCTTAATAAGGGGTTTTGTACTTAACATGTGGATTTCTCTAAGGATTAACAATCTATATGATTATATTGTTGTGTATTTTTATGTGTATTTTGTAGATTGCATTTATGTTGTTTAGATGATTAATGTTGGATGAATGTCTGGTATGACCAATGTTTGTTCCTATGGAGAACATTTCTACTATGATTACCTATCATTGTGTGTGTGTAAATATTAGCCAACGGTGACATTATTCTTGAGTCTAAAATTTGTATAGAGAAACATATTAGTGTGTTGAACCATGACTGATTTTTGTTGTGTATTATTCCCATGAGGATAATAGTCCTTGTTTGAATATAAGTTTGAGCAATGAGACTACCAATGCACAAAACAAGCTCTGCATAATATAGTTTTATGAGATGTGAGAAACATGCATATGAGAGAGAACAATTTCCTTGGTTTAGAAACTAACTATTGATTGTAGGATTGAGAGGCTTAACTTGGAGGGAGATGATGCCATGAAGACTGCATAGAGATGTTTCCCAAAGTGTAATTGTTTTGGAAAGCATTTTCTAAAGTTGTAACTCTCTTGCTACAAATCGATAAATATGGAGTAGATGGGTTAGTGTAGACTTGTGTTCTATAGCATCCAATTATTTGTGTTACTAAAGAGAAGATGGTGGTGGATGCACAACTTCAACAGTTGTATCATTGAAGCCTATGATTATGTGTGGTTTTATTATGCAATAAAGGTTTTGGAGAGTCTCCATCTCCATCTTTACATAGAAATATCGACTCTGCTATTAATTCACTCTGACAAGCATGAGGTGTGTATCCTCTTACATCAAGTGTTATCAGAGCAACTATAGATCCTGGATGAAAAAATTTGCAAGGGTATCAAATTTAGCTACAACTTTGGGATGAAAGAATTTGCAATAGTGTGAGAGTGAGGTTAAGATCTAGTTGAAAATTTGAAAAATTATCCAAACCAACTATCTCTTGAGATTTGGTTTCCACAAGATCATCCCATGTGTAATCGTGGAAATAAGGAGACCCAAGAGAAGGTTGTTTAATATTGTGTATGTTGGAAGAAGAGTGTCAAGAGGTAGTGCTAGAAGAAAGGCCCGTGAATGGTAGTCTAGTTGAGGACTACAAGACAACTCCTAAGGATGTTGTTGCGAAGAGGAGAAGGTTAAGGAGGTGTGAGGAATCGAGAATTGGACGAATTGGAAATGTTGGAGCCATAGTAGAATGAAAAGGATAAGGAAAATAATATGCACAAGATAAAGGACTAGATGTCAAAGAAAACAAATGAATTTGTTAAAGGGAAAAGATTGAAGTTGCAAGTAGAAAATGATAGAAAAATCAAGTTTTGTGAGACTATGGGGAAAGAAAGTTGCATGAAGTAAAGATAGCCCAAAAGGTTGTTGCTAAGAAATAATAGAGTCTCTAAGATCATTTGTTGCTAGAGATAGAGGCAGTGTGGGTGGTGTGAAAAAATTCATGATAAAATGAGACGACAATTGTGGTGGCAATTATCCATGATTATTATCTTGAGATCAAAGGACAATCACTTGAAATGAGCTTGGAGTGTGTGTTTTTAAGTTGTAGCATGGATGTTGGCTACATGAAGGACACCCATTGAAAGTGTGACATGGCAGAGGAATATATGACTCCATGTCATGGACGAGTGGGCTCCTTGACCATGTAAGTAGGCTGCAAGATAAAATACAATCAAAAGGTTTTTTGGATTGGATACTAGGCTCATATGTTCTAATGAATGTGTTGGTAGAAATGTGATGGTGGTAGTACATCGTTGTCAAATTGTGGCTATAGATTCAAAGTGGCGTTGAATCCAAGAGGAAATGAGAATGAATAGAGATGCAAACACATATAGTAGTGGAGTATAGAGGCACATGTGGTGTGTGTTAGATGTAGTGAAGAAAAGGAGGGAGTGAAGATGGAATTATTTGTTTAATATGTTATTCGTTTGTTTGTAGGAAGAAGGAAATGTGCAGCGACAAATGGAAGTGAATGTACTTGGTTGATAAGGAGATATGGAAACCATTAGAAGAAGATGCAATAGAAATATGATCTATGCAACAAAAGGAATTTGTAGAAGTTACAACAATTGTAAATCACAAAGGTTACAAAATTAGAAGTCGAAGAGGATGAAGATGACTGAAGAGAAAGAGGAAGTTGTCTCTATAGTTATTTCAAATGTTGGACTCTAGTTATTTCAAATGTTGGAGATTACATTAATTTAATCAAGAAAATGGAGCTTCCTAATTATTCCTACTTTGCATTCACTTTATGCATTCTTTATTACATCTCAATAAAATCATACATCTAATATTAAAATTAAATGAAAGCAATATTTTATTTGTCTCCTAAAATTAAATGAAAGCAATATTTTATTTGTCTCCTAAATTTGATGTTACTAAATTGGGAATCACCATGTACCTTCAATCTCCCCTTTGATGTTCAATGTAGTGACTCCCAACATTTGTCTTGACCTTTCAAAAAAAAAATTTGACATTGCTATAGTGAATACATCTACAAGGTGATCATTGAGATATGTAAAACCTCAATTTAACCAAACCGTATACTACAAGTTCTTTGATAAAGTGATGACATATATTTGTGTGTTTAGTTTGGCTATGAAATGCCAATTTTTTGTCATGGAAATCATGGAACTATTGTCACAAAAAATGGTGGTGGTCATACTTTGTTCCTACTTCAATTATGTTAATACTCTTCTCAACCAAATGGCTTGATATATTGTTGAAGTTGTTGCAATGTACTTTACCTTTGTTGTTGACAAGAAAATTGTTGATTGCTTCTTTGAAGACAATGAATTAACCCTTGATCCAGAGTTGTAAGCATGCCCTAAAGTACTTTTACAATCATCAATGGAGACTGGTTAATCATTATATGTGTAACCAACCAAACCATAACCATCAAACGAAGTGTGCAAAATATCAAAATTGTTTGTGCCATTGACATATCTATGTATTCTTTTTGTTGTGGGAAAATGTATCTCGCTTGTATCCTATAAAAATATTAGAACTAAGTTCACTACATACATTATATCAGGTATAGTGACAATGAGATACATAGGACCGCCCACTAACCACCTATAAACTATAGGATCAACGTTGTTGACATTATCGTTAACTAATTTCTCATCCAAGCTTGTAGGCCTACTAGCTAGCTTACAATTTGTCATTTTAAACTTATCAAGTAAATCAACTACATACTTCCTTGTGAAATAAAAATTGTATCTTTCAATTGACTAATCTTCATGCCAAGTACATAATTCATTAATCCCAAATTTGTCATCTCAAATTCACTTGTCATCGTTGTTCTAAGACGATCCATGAACAACTTGTTATTTTCAATATGAATGAAGTTCTACATATAATCACACAACCAACAATTCGTTCTTACCACTGCACTTGACATAGAAAGTTGGTTCTCTACACTTATGTGGAAGCCATTTTTATGATGATAATCATCTATTCTACTATACTGGGGCCTCGGAGCTTGTTAAATTCCATATATATCCTTCTTCAATTTGTAAACCTTATTTTCTTGACCTTCAACTTCATAACCTGGTCCCTACTTCACAAACGCTTCCTCATCTAGGAATTCATTCAAAAATTTTGATTTGACAACTAACTGAAAAACATTCCACTTAAACTGAATTGTTCATGCCAAAACAAACCTTATAGTATCTAATATTGCAATGGGGAAAAGGTTTCATTCTAATCTATACATGGTTGTCGTGAGTAACACTTTGGTACCAATATTGTCTTGTACCTTTCAATTGATCCAATCACCTTATGCTTTGTTTTGTAGACCTATTTGACTCTTATGGCATCTTTGCATTTAGGGAGATCAACTAGTTCCAATGTTTCATTTATTTCTATCACAATAATTTCTAGGTCCATTGCTCAGACAAAAAACTATATTATTTACCCCATCATCATAAAAACTTGGTTCAACTTGAACATGAGAAGCTAGAGAAAAATTAACAATATCATATTTATTGTAAATCTTTTGATAAATTTCGTTTTAGACTCTTTACCTTTCTCGGGGGGCTTGGAATTGATGTTGTACTTGCACTTGAACGCAATGAAGAAGTTCTTCAAGGAAAATATTGACTACCACTAACACTTGTGTTACTACTAGAGTTTATGGGAAGGGGAGAGATGTCATATTGTGATGACTCTATTTTCACAATTGTTGGTTTTTCCTATTGCACATCTTCTTGAACTACCACTCTTGCCCTTCATCAAATATTTCACCACCACTAAATATTGATTATACAATGTATAAAACTTTATCTCCCCATTGTAGCCAAAAAAATACATTCACATTTATCATCAAGTTTTTTCCAACTTCTCCTTGGGAACACAAGAATAAGCAATGCAAACAAACATCTTAAGATGAGCCACAATTGGATTTACTCCAATACAAGCATCTTGTGGCATAATTCCCTTCACATTATTCATAGGACACTTATTCAACAAGTACAATGAAATAGCTATAGCTTCTACCCAAAAAGAATTTGGAAGGGCCTTGGCATTAAACATACTATGCACCATTTCAACAATTTTCCTACTGTGTGTTCTATCACCCCATTTGCTAAAGGGGTATAACTTGCAATCATATATCTCTTTAATTCCATTCTCCTAAGAAAACATTGGAATTTGTGGGAAATAAATAACCCCCCCATATGTGTATACAACACCTTGAAAAAACAGCCATCGTGTTTCTCTACAACAAACTTATATTGCTTGAAAAAATTGAAACATTCTAGCTCCTCTTTAAAAAAGAAGGCCCTTGTTCTTCTATTGAAGTCATCAATAAGGGTAATGAAATATCTCCACTTACCACTAGAAGGTGTTTTCACTAGGCCAAATATATTTGCATGCACCAAAACAAGAGGTGCCTTGGCCCTCTATGATCTTCCTACTAGAAAAGAGTATGCATTGTTTCCAAGAATGCAACCTTTGCATACCTAATATGTTTGATCCACCATCACCAACCCATTCACTATATGTTTCTTATAAAGTAAATGCAAGCCATGAAAACTTAAATGGACAAACATCATATGCCACAACCAATACTCATCATTTAGAACAATTTTTAAAACTTAAGGAATTCCACTTGCAATTTTTAGGGGAAACATATGATCGTTAGTCATGGAAACCTCTCCAGTAAGTTTATTGCTATCATATCGATCAAAGACAATCAAATAGCCATTTTCAACTCATTGCTCAACACTAAGCAAATTATGTTCTAAACCAAGGGAATACTAAACATTTGAAATGGAGTTATTTTCACATCGGTTAGTCTTAATTGAGATGATGCATACACCCATTGAAAACACCTTCTCTTGTTTACAAGCTTCACTTCATACTACATTGATTCATCTAACCATTTGTGAGTATGTTTGTTTGTTTTGGTTTTTTTTTTAATTAGGGGGGTGGGGGGTTATTATTAGCCACAAAAACCATCTCGATAATAAATAACACATTTGTTGCTCTCAAAGACAACCATATGTATTCTTTCAATTAACACGACAATGCTAAGCAAATTGTGTTTTAAACATGCATAATAAACATCAAAAACATATTTTTTCACCTTGTTAGAATTGTCTTTACCCATCACATGCATCTTTGTCTTGTTTCCAAGATTCACTCATTGATTCATCTAATGTGGATAATATATTCTTATTCTTTGTCATATGGTTGCTACAAACTCTGTCTAAAAAGCAACTTCTTAAGATTCCTCAACCACAATACAAGTGAAAAACATAGAATCAAAATCTTCATTTTTTTAATGAAATTAGCCATATACTTGTTCATTTCAAAACTTCTAATTCTATATTCAAACTCCTACTGTCCATATTTTCTACACAATGACAATGAATATGTGATTTATTGATTTTTTTATCACCTCCATCATAGTTGTTGCGCCTTCCTCTTCCTTTGCCTCTTCCATGATTTCTTCCTCTTTAAGTCTTCATCTGCCTTGGCCTCTATATGATGAATATTTACCTTGAGAGGAAAGTTTTTTTCTCTTGTTCTTTGTATCATCAATGTTGTCTCATGATTAAAACGCATGTTCAAGAGAAGTGCTTGCTAACCTATTCATTCATTGCTCATGAGTTTGAAGTGATCCCATGAGCTCATCAACAAATAACATTGTCAAATCCTTGGATTTATCAATCATAGTCACCATTGACTTGAATCTCATATTCAAACTTCTTAATATTTTTTCAACTATCTTATTATTTGACAAGGTTTCTCCGTGATATCTCACTTGATTTCCATGTCCCATAACATGGGAGAAGAATTCTTGCATAGATTATGGTTCTTTCATTAACAAATTCTCAAAATCTCTACTTAGAATTTGAAGTCTAACTAAATTTACCTTATTTGTTCCTTGATAATAACTTTGTAGAATATCTTAAGCTTCCTTTGATTCGGTTGTTGCTACACTTATCGAGAAAATTGAGCCATGCATAAGTTGTTGAATCTATAATGGCAACCTAAGTCATTTTTCTTGTTTTTCTTTTAGTTGTTCTTTTTTAGCACATGTCCATGTATTACAAGTGGTTTGATTAGCTAGCATTGCATATCCAATTCAACTAGATACCATAAATCCTTCAAGAAAAAATGTGTCTACAACTTAATACTCAAAAAATGATAGTTACCCCCCTTGAATTGAGGGATTGAGGTTGAGTAAAGCTGAAGTTATTATTGTTGGTGACCATGACTCCTTCAACTTTGAGCTATTCACCTTTGGAAATGTGTCCAACTACTGGGACTACAAACGAGCCTCTTACAGATCTTTTTATTGTTGCAAATGTTTGCGACAACAATTATGTATCCTTCCAAACCTGTTGCATTTAGCCTTGCTTTCTTTGATACAAATTGAAGGTAAATAATAATAATAATAATAATAATAACAACAACAATAATATAATTTTAAGCTCACGACCAAGCCAAACATCAAATTGTTGATGTTTTTCTACAACAAAGATTACAATAGAAAACAAAATAAAACATAAACAATTTCAACAAAATAAATCACAAACTTGACACTGTTGTTTCAACACCAACTGGGAATTCACTCTTCTCTCTTAACATCTCAAAAGATGAAGATTACATTAATCATTGCATCTATCAATAACTACTTACTAATCAGGGTATAAAACTCCCTAAGTACTCCTTTGCATGCACTTTATGCATGCTTTATTGCATTTCAAAAAAAATACACGAATCTAATTTAAAAGAAAAACAGTTTTTTTCTTTTCTCCTTCTAAACTTGATGGTACTAAATTGGGAATCAACTTGCACCTTCAAGAAAAGTGTTGTGATCCCTACACAGACACCCCTTTCCAAGCTTCGAGTCTCTTAAGTAGCATATGTGCTTGTTATGCCCCTATACTTGCAATAATGATCGAGCCCATGTGCAAGTCCTTGATGAATTTGGAAAAATAAATACACCCCACTTGTGGCGTCTTAACAAAAGGACCATGATTTGAATCTTATGCGTTGACTACATTAATCATAAACTATATGTGTGAGGAAGGGAAAAACTTGTTGCATCAAGTTAATTTGAAACCACTAGAAAAGAGAGAATATTTAATGAAAATGGATGAACATTTGTCCACTAAATAGGGTTACCAAAAAGCTTGAAAAGAATCCTATAAACCAAATTATGAAAAATGTAACGAAAAGTATATAGTAGTCACATCTCCATTATATCATTAAGAAGTGCCTCTCCACCCCTTGATCCCAAGGATCTATGGTTTCCCAAAGATTCACAAAGAAGATATTCCTCAAAGTTATTTCATCAACATGATTGGAACTGTCACTTAGAGGCTCGTGAAATTGTTTGTGGAAGAACTCAAATAATTGAGGGAACATACACGATCCTTTGTCAGAGACTCAACCTTCTTCCTAAATAAAATTAAGAACATGAAAGTTGGCGCTCACAATATCTTGGTGAATTTTGATGTCATTTCACTTCCCATCAATGGAGTTGTATAGATCATAAAAGGGATTAAGGATCTAGAAACTATCAAACTTGTCAGAACATGTTTAAAGTCAACATTCTTCAACTACCTAGAAGAGGTCTATGAACAAAAAGTGGTGTCACCATGGGTTGACCACTTTCAACCATCACGACTAAACTTTTAATGGAACACTTTTGAGTATGGATCCCTTAGCGTGTTCTGTCTCAAACCGAAATGGTGGTTAAGGTTTTTCCATTGATATTAATGTTAAATGATCCTACATAAGGGAGAACTTAGAGAGGTTTGTTGATCATCTCAACAATCATTCCAAGGATATAAAATTCACCATGGGGATTGAAGAGAACCATCATCTACCCTTTCTATATGTGTTGATCACTAGAAATTTGGATGGTATGTTGGCGCATCCATTGTATAAGAAGACACAAAGAAATGTCAATGTGTTGATTCTCATCACCATCTGCTGCAAAATTCCCAGGTAATAAATACACTAACTTGCACCCTAAAAATTTGTGACAATGAGCATCTTCATTAAGAAACACCACCTTCTCAACGCCTTCAAGAATAATGGGTATAGGAACTAGGAATTCAACAAGGCCTTTCGAAGAATTGTAAGCATCCGCAAGATGGGGATAACATTGATAGCACAAAAGATTCTAAGTTCATCTTACATATATTTAGAGCACTATGTATAGAATCACAGGAATTCTAAACATAAATCTCATCTAGGAAATGTTTACACCACCAAATATGATCCAGGTGGATATCGGTGGCCACCCACCTATTCCACTGGCTCGAAAAGCAGTTTTCCACCTTGGCAGTTTTTCGACAGTTTTTGGGTTCCAAACTTTCGGGGTCGTTTTGAGGCCCTAAATGACGTTTTTGGGGGATTTGGGGCCCATGTCATTGCGAAAGGCACTATGGGCCAGTCGAAAATTGTTCTTCTCGGTTAGACATTTCCAACGGGCTATCATGCGTCTAAAACGAAGATCGTATGCAAAAGTTACGGCCCCGGGAAGTTGATGTACTAACTTACCCAAACGGGGCCCACATGACTTTTGGCGCTTCATCTCCTAGGGTTATGTTTTTGGATGTCTAGGGTTTTTTACATTCCTGTTAATTGTAAAAGGCCTTCAGAGCCTCATTGTAACAATCTTCTTGCGAATGAGCGCAACCGTCACATCTCTTCTCATAGATAAGACACCACCATTCCAAAAAGCTTGTTTTCCGCTGCATTTTACAGTTTTGGCTTATTTCCTTATTGAATAGAAAACCAACTTTATTGTATCTCTATTATTTTGTGTTAAGCATCTTTTAATAATATGTATTCATTTCATTCTGCTCATAAAATCCGGATCAAAATACCATCAAAAATATGTTGAATTTGATGAAGGATCTAATAGACCCTTGACATCATAAAGGTGTCTACATGAACTTGTGCTTTTGCAACAAAGATTACATTGAAGAGAGTAGTTGCTCATTTTAGGTAAGAATCGAGTAGCATAATGTTGACATTCTTCACAACTAGATTCATTCCTTCTCTTTAATTAAGCACTCGCATGTAACTAGACATCATACAAGTATCATAAATACTAAACTTATCGTCGAAACTGAACACTATTTAAAAAGACAATTTGAACCTCTCGAAGTTGAAAAATATCCTAATAACTTAAATAGAGACAACAACTTAAGGATCAATAAAGTTTATCTTTCTATAATTCAATGTCAAAAAAACAATAACCATGCCCATAATCCTCCCAAAGCTTCTCCTTTTTTAAATTCTTAAAACAATATCATAAACTAAACCATTATTATTAGACCTCCCTTTCTATCCTTATGCATACTTCTTTTACACCATGAGTAATATAAGTGTTGTTCATAATACAATAATAAATGGGAAAAAAACACCATTTCATTATACCACTTCAATTGTCATAGAAATCCTTATATATAATCGTCGAATTGGTATTAATAAGTAATAAAATTGAATAAATAAAAAACATTCAAATAAATTCGAGATATTAACAAAAGATATTTATACTTCATTAGGCTTGCTGACATCTTTATTTCCAAAAACATGATTTTGGCACAAGAAGAAAACTAATTATGCAAATTAGTAATAAATAAATTAACTATATTAATAAGTTAGTCTAACTACATGAGTTGATAAAATAACTATGTGTGTGTTAAAAACCAATATAATTAACTACATAAGGAAGCAAGCAAACTAATTATATATATAAACTATAACATCTAATTAAACATGTAATAAGTATAAATTTAAACACAATATCAAATAAACAAAACTTTAACATTAAAGGTATAACATCTAATTAAACATGTAATAAGTATAAATTTAAACACAATATCAAATAAACAAAACTTTAACATTAAAGGTTTGATTTTAAATTGAAAAACAATAAACCAAGCATATAATAAGTATAAATTTAAACACAATATCAAATAAATAAAACTTTAACATCAAAGGTTTGATTTTAAATTCAAAAACAATAAACCAAACATATAATATAGTTGATGGAAATAATCAAAACTGACATAAATAATGAAAATATTAACAAAACTAATATATATTATAAACAACAAAAAATCTCTCAATGACTTATTTGCCCCCGAAGATGGATTGAAACATTGAGAAATACCTACAAAGTTGTCCTATTGCAAACTTTACAAATTTGTCTTTACAAACTATAGTATTGTAATCTATAAATAAAACTTCTAAAATCTTTAATATAATGTCAACATTTTTGGTCCTTAATCCATACATAAAACTTTCAAAATATTAAAATATTAAAAGAATGCCAACATACCTAGAATAACGGTAATGTAATTCATAAATAAAACCCCAAAAATATTTTTAAAAATGCCAACATAGTCAGAATAATGGTCTTGTAATCCTTAAATAAAACCTCCAGAATCTTTTTAAAAAATGCCCACATATCCAGAATAATGCATGAAGGACAAACAAAGATAGGCACCAAAAATGTCGAAGTTTTCCATAACATTGAGACATTGCCCATTAATCACATTATTAGGGAAATTACAAGTGCATATTAATCCCCAGCATCCTCTAACCACCATTAAAATGAAGCAAAAGCAAATGAAATACTTTTGTCCTATAAATGAGCATTCTATGTTGCACTATGCCCAAAATAACGCATTGAGGACAAACAAAGACAAGAACCATAAATGCCAAGTTCTCCATTCCATTACAACAATGCCTCCTAATCACATTGTATTATTTGAGAAATTATGATTGCATAACCATCACCAACATCCTCTAACCACCTAACTTCAAGTGCATACATAATTTCCCTACATTAATTAGCCATTAAAATGAAGCAAAAGCAATCAATGAGTGAAATGATTATGTTACACCTCATAATGTATGAGGTTCCACACTATTATTTCCATCACAGTGGAAATTTGGTGCTAGTTATTTGGAGCTATTGGACCAACTAGGGGGTATCATCTTCATGGAGCCTCTTATCTTCATGGCATTGGATCATTTGATGGAAGTCCTTGGTTGGGGGAGTCTCACTTCTCCTTGATTGGATGATTGTGCTTGTTGCTTGGTAGTCTTCTTACATTTGCTTTCCTTGTTGATCATGTTGATGTTTTGTAGTAGTGGGAGGTATTCCCTCCTCGAAAACTTTTCTTAGAGAAGAAGAATCCAAGAAGTTAAAGGAAGACCATTGAACAATTGAAGAACACCCCGGAATAGAAGTTGGCCCACGAGAAAATAATAAAGTGGAAATATAATTTCCAAGAAGAGAAGTCGGCGCATGGGAAATTAATAAAGTGGAAATAGAATTTCTAGGAAGAGAAGTCGACCCACAGGAAAATAATAAAGTGGAAATAAAATTTCTAGGAAGAGAAGTTGGCCCCAATGAAGTGACTAAACTAGTATAAATAAAGGTGATGCCTTGCTCATTTGAACACACACACTCACTCATCTCATCATCTCAACTAAGAAGGAAAAGGAGGCGCAAGTATGAGGCAACCCTAGGAGACGCAACAATTGGGATTCTTGGTGGGTTCTCTTGTGTGCTACCTCTAGAAGAGTTGTGCTAGGGTTGTGACACAGTTGTCTACCCTTGCTAGGGTTTGACAAGGAGAAGAGATAAGTTCTTGTTATCACAGTTTCTTCATTATTGGTTTTGCTCTTGTGAATAGAATTTCTTCATGGTTGTATTGTATTATCAAAAAGATTATCTCTAAGAAAAGTTGGTTGGGTTTTTCCCCGAGTTTGGGGTTTTCCCGAGATAAATCTTTGTGTCTTCTTGTGCTTGTCTATCTGCTTCTAGATCTTGCTTATATTTCCAGTATATGGTTATTGAATGTTAAATGAAGATCAAAATACTCTGGTAAATCTATTGCTACTGAAAATGTAAGAAAAACTAACTTGGTATCAGAGCAGGTTACCTTCAAAATAGTCTAATCATTGGAAGGAAGATCGTGAGCAAAAATGGAAGGCCACATTGTTTTGGACGATGAGATCAATTTTTCCATAGATCAGCTCACCCTAGCCTAGCGCACGCCCTGGTGGTCTCAAATTACAACTTGGTGAAAGTTGAAATTTCTCACTACAATTCCAGTTGCAGTTGCAGTTACAATTATAGTTGCATCTGCCTGTCGCCAGTTGCAGTTGTAGTTTCCAGTTGCGCAAACCTTGAGATTAGAAGACAAGTTGGATGGTGCTACAAATTTCATAGGTACGCACTTGCATATAAGTTATATCATGACGGTGTTTGTGGGAGATGTACACTTGGAAAAAGGACATTTGTTCAAACAGTGACAGTAGAACCAAAGGGATCATAGATCTAGTGCACTCAAAGGAATCTCAAGCGTTGGAGGCAACAATGATGATGTCTCCTATAGTATATGACAACTCGAAATCAAATGGAACAACAACAACAAGACTCTGGGTTTGCATATCAGGTTTGATATTTCATATTGTTGCATCTTAGGTAAATGTTGTAACTGGGGCAACAGTCTTTAGAGTTCTATTACTGTTGAGTACTTTTGTTATCAAATGTTTAGCGACACTCGAGTATTGTTGGTACGATGCTCATTATGTAAATGATTATTTTTTAGTACTAATGATGCACTTATTTACAAGATGAAATTGATCTCTTCTAGGAGATGTTCTTGGTTGTTGTCTTTGTCCCAGGCAGGTTACCTTGTAAATTGCACGGAAGTTACCATGGATATGTTCTTGTTTTTGTTCTAGGCAAGTTACCATGGAGGAATAATCGATCACAACACTAGAAAAGTGTTGTTCTTGTTTCTTGTTCTTGTATTTTTGTTTTGGCTCTTGTGCTAGGCAGGTTACAGGTGATAACTTTGAAAGGGAGCTATAGTGACGATTGCTCTTGTTCATGTTCTTGTTCATGTTGAACTTGTTATAAGCAAGTCACAGGTGATAGTTGAGAGGGAGCTATAGTGATGGCTATAGGAGACAACGAATTAGATGGTCTTTGGTTTGAGACATGGAGCATACTATCCAAACATGGAGTTGTACACATGACAATATACATCCATATATCGAAGGAGAAAAGGAAAAAAGAAGAATATTTTTGTGGGATACATAGTGTTCCACACAAAGAATGATAGTGAGGAGCGGAAGGGTCCATAGGATGACCATACAATTCAATTGCTCACTCTTTAGATCATCAAGAAGAGTTGGTAAAACCAGAAGGGCCAATGGATCTACCCAGAGACATGGCAGTGACCAAGTAGAGGCCAACATGGCGTCATGATACTTTGCAGAATGCACTGAGACATGCAATTTTTTGTGATACTCAAAGTTTCTCAAGTTACATAGAGTCACAATTATGAGGAGCAGGTGGCTCCACCAGTAGTGAGGCAGGTGGCCCCGCCAAGTACTAGCTCAAAGGGAGCTAGAGTTCAAAGGGAGTCATCCCTTAGGATCCAGTAGGGAGGAGCAACTTCACAAGATAGTTCATAGGAGATCATACCTCAGAGGAAGTAAGGAGATGCAGAGGGAGTAGATGGCTCCAAAGATTGTATAGACTCAAAGGGAGTCAAGTTCCAAAGAGAGAAAGAGACCACACAAGTTTTCCATCTATGTGGCGCTAATGAGTAAGATCATTCATTCATAACCTTCGAGTTATGAGTAAGTTGCAAAGCAACGAGTGTGGAAGGATGCTATGATGGAAGAGTACCAATCTAGAATGATGTGTGGGAAGTGGTTTCAAGATCAGAAGGTAAGTTAGTGGTGACTTCCAAGTGGATCTACAAGATCAAGCATGTTGCATATGGCCACATAGAGAAGTACAAAGCTAGATATATGGCTAGAGGATTCTCCCAGAAAGAGGGAGAAGATTATGATGATACATTTTCTCTATTATCCAAGTACACTTCTATTAGATTTATTGCTTCTGTTATGGGTTGGAAATTACACAAGATGGATGTAAAGACTACTTTCTTGAATGGTGTAATTCAAGAAGAAGAGTACATAGAGCAACCATAAGGTTTTGTGATCTATGGGAAGGAATCCCATGTTTGTGAATTGAAGAAATCTTTGTGCGGGCTTAAGCAGGCACTCAGGGCATGGTATGCCATAATAAACAGTGATTTTATGAGCTTGGGGTATACCGAGAGCGATGCAGATCCCAACCTTCACTACAAGGTTGAAGATGGTTGCCCCTCGATATTGGTACTATATGTGGATGACCTGTTTCTTACAGGGGATGAGAAGCTCATAGATGGGTGCAAGAGGGACCTCACTTCAAAGTTCGAAATGAATGATATGGGTTTGATGCACTATTTCTTGGGATTAGAGGTGTGGCAGAGACCATATGAGATATTCCTTAGCCAAGAAAAGTATATAGTTGATATCATGCAGAGATTCGGGATGATGGACCACAAGTCCATGGCCACAGCTATGGTTATGAATATGAAGCTCTTGAGTGATTCTTCTTCAGATTTGGTTGATCCCACAATGTACAGATAGTTGATCGGATCCTTGATGTGCTTGGTTAACACCAGGTCGGATATATGCTTTGTAGTAAACACATTGAGTCAGTACATGGTTGAGTCTAGACATGTACATTTGGTAGCAGCAAAGCATGTATTGGGGTACCTACATGGTACGGTTGGATATGGACTCAGATATGTCTCGGACGGTGAAGTAAAGTTGCAAGGTTATACGGACTCTGACTAAGCAGGGAGTGTAGTGGATAGGAAAATCATATCAAGATGTTGCTTCAGTTTGGGATCAAGTATGATCTCATGGTTGAGTAGAAAACAGATGTCAATGGCACTCGATACAACAAAGGCAGAATATATAGTAGCCAGTGTTGCAAGTCGTGAAGCAGTGTGGCTTCAGAAGTTGCTTGCAAGGTTATTTGATCTAGAGTTGGAGCCAACTTTGATATACTGTGATAATCAAATTTGTGTGAAACTTTCAAAGAATCTAGTCTTTCACGACAATTCAAAGCATATAGAGATCAAATATCATTTCATCCGAGACATGGTGCAGAAAGGAGCAATGGAACTCCAGTACATATCCACAAATGAGCAGATAGTAGACATTCTCACCAAGCCTATGTCTAGAGTGATCTATGAGTACTTTAGAGACAAGCTTGGCGTGATACAGAATGTCCACCCTCGTTGAGAGGGAGTTGTGATGTTTCTCCTACAGCGGGCATATACTCTCCCTTTAGCCAAGGGTTTTCCAGATCAATCATCTGAAGTGACTGAGGGAGTAATGAGTAGCACGGTACAAGTTTTTCCTACGCCATGTGAAGTGGATAGGTGTGATTGGGATTTGTAGCGTGGTCTTGCCTATGCCATGTGAAGTGGCTATGTGTGAATGAGGCTATGGTAGTAGTCTTTCCCATACCATGTGAAGTGGATGGGTGTGATTGGGACTACTAGGAGAGGAGAAACATCATAGATACTTGCAGCATAGTCTTGAGACTATGGTGGAAGTCTTTCCCATGTCATGTGAAGTGGATGGGTGTGATTGGGACTACTAGAGGAGAACATCATGGAAGATTACCTCCCTCGCTAAGAGGGACTGTTGATGTTTTGTAGCAGTGGGAGGTATTCCCTCCTTGACAACTTTTCTTAGAGAAGAAGATTCCAAGAAGTCAAAGGAAGACCATTGAACAGTTGAAGAACACCTCGGAAGAGAAGTCGGCCCATAGAAAAATAATAAAGTGGAAATATAATTTCCAGGAAGAGAAGTCGGCCCATGGGAAAATAATAAAGTGGAAATAGAATTTCCAAGAAGAGAAGTCGACCCATAGGAAAATAATAAAGTGGAAATAGAATTTTCAGGAAGAGAAGTCGGCCCCAGCTAAGTGACTGAACTAGTATAAATAAAGGTGATGCCTTGCTCATTTGAACACACACACTCACTCATCTCAACATCTCAGCTAAGAAGAAAAAGGAGGCACAAGTATGAGGCAACCCTAGGAGACGCAACAATTGGGGTTCTTGGTGGTTTCTCTTGTGCGCTACCTCTAGAAGAGTTGTGCTAGGGTTGTGACATAGTTGTCTACCCTCACTAAGGTTTGACAAGGAGGAGAGATAATTTATTATTATCAAGGTTTCTTCATTACTGGTTTTGCTCTTGTGAATAGAGCTTGTTCATGTTTGTATTGTATTATCAAAAAGATTCTCTCTAAGAAAAGATGGTTGGGTTTTTCCTCGAGTTTGGGGTTTTCCCAAGATAAATATCTGTGTCTTATTGTGCTTGTCTATTTTCTTCTAGATCCTGCTTATATTTTTAGTATATGGTTATTGAATGTTAAATGAAGATCAAAATACTCCGGTAAATCTATTGCTACTGAAAATGTAAGAAAAACTAACATATCACCCCTTAGTTGCATATTTGATGGTTGTGGTGCATGTTATCTCATTATGGTATGATTGATATGCTTATATTGGATATGGATGATGGTTCAAGCCCCCCAAAGGGGGTTAGATGATGATGGCGGTAGGAGGTAGATGTTTTGTGAGATTGTTGTTGATGTTTCATAATGACATGATGTGTTGGGTATGATGTTGGTGTCACTATGAGGGGGTGTTCTACATGGTCCTCGTGTGTTGAATGTGTGATAGGGAACATACTTGATTATTGGATGGGTTAGCACTTCTTTATGTCTCCTCTTATAATGTTTCTATAGTGGATGATTCATGTTCCCTTGGTGGGATTTTCCTAGTTGATTTAACTCTATGATGTAATGTTTGCTAGACATCACCTAGGGGGAATGTGTTTCATGATGTTATTATCCTCATTGATATGTTATTTCCTAAGTTTGAGGTGGGGTGCTACATATGAATTGATGGTAATCTAACCTTTTTCCTAAGGTTGGATGATGACTTTTGATGTAATAATACCTTGGTGGCAGTGCACCTTACGTTGGGATTTATGTTTTGTTGTTATCATGATGGGGTTTTGCTAGTGAGAACATATTTTATTTACATGGTGTTTCCTCTTCAGGGGTAACTATCCTAGAGCCACCCTTCAAATGGTGTAGTGTGCTCCAGCTTGCATGAAATCTCTTGATCATGCCATTCAAATGAAGACATTCTCCTTACTCTCTTTCAATTACATGATGATTTCACCTCACACTACTCTCAGGTGCCTCAGTCTGGTATATCAACTCTCCCCAACCTTACACCTCAAATGACGGATGCACTTGGTACACTATGCTTTCAATATACATGGTCATGGTACTTTGGTTTATGATATTATACTTCATATGGTGTGCTCTACTCTCATTGCATTGGTTTGATACTTAGAAATGGTGTTATAGCATCCTTATGGTTGTGAACATGGTGAACATTGAAATATTATCTAATAGTAACTCCATAACATTTATAATTTTATCTTTTGCCTTGTTTTACCGTGGAGGACATGAATATCTTTTAAA
Organism: Picea engelmannii; assembly: GCA_009831015.1. Taxonomy (NCBI): domain Eukaryota; kingdom Viridiplantae; phylum Streptophyta; class Pinopsida; order Pinales; family Pinaceae; genus Picea; species Picea engelmannii. Next base: position 132,372 of record ML777314.1, read on the forward strand.
GATGTGATGGGTCTTGAGTCAATTAGTACTACTGGTAATCAAGTTGTAGTGTGTCCATATCCTATCCATACACTTTACACCTTTCCATTCACCTCCATCTCCTTCATAAAAATATGTCATCCCTTCATGTTTGATTTATCATGTCATCCAACAAGGTCTAGTTAAAGAAAGCTTAAGTTAAATAAAAGCCAAAAAAGGCTAGAGGTGAAGAGCAAGTTAAAAGTTAAAAGCCAAATATAATGAAGCTTGAGCTATGCCACCTTGTTATGGGGCCAATGTCCCTAGTCCCTTGCTTGTCTATGAATATCTAAAGAAAAAGGGATTTGACAAATGAAAGAAAGAAAAAAAAAACATATAAAGAAAAATCCAAATAAATGGATAGTAAGAAACAATGTTGAGGAAATGGCAACTCAAAGCTAGCTCCCTCCCAAAGGCTTGTACATCAAATTATTGAAGACTCCTAGCTCTTGAAAGCTAGTTGGCCAAGAATGAAGATCTATACATCATCTCATATGACTATGAGGCTCAACACATGACATTCATCTTTCCCTTTCCACACATTATTCACCACTCCACTTACATCTAACTTAGTGATCCAAGAAATATTACTTGTCTCGGCCTTTGTCACATGTAATAGAGGCTAAAAGTGTCCTCCCACGATAAACTTAAGAAAATGTTAAAATTAACCTTTGTGATGTTGTTGCTAGAGGAGAACACAATGTGTGCATCGTCTAATGGCTAATAAGGGGGTTAGGCCCACCACTATAAGTGGGAGCCTTGAATTGAGATCCATGTACATGCATATGGGGTATCATCTATCCCTTGGGATCCATGTACGATGCTTTTAGATGGGTGTACTTGCTCAAGGATCTGTGAGAGTGCACTGAGTGATGATAGGGATGCCACATCATCACAGTGGCCACATGGAGTACTCTAGGAGAACACCATTGGCTAGTTGGACTATTTTACCCATGTGTGTAACTTATTCTCTCTCACATACCATAGGTGGGAGGTTGTTGAGGACATTCATGAGATGGTTGTAGGTGGTTATAGGTTGTTACAGGCAATTACAAGTTGTTATGAGTGGTTATGACCTAGTTGACCACTTCTTTGATGGAGCACTTTGCTTGAGAAGCCACACGTGCCACATGCACCTTCATCTCTCATGCTTGACGTCCCACACGTGTGAATGGTGTCATCCTCTTGGATAGCACATTTTTTATTGGAGAGGATTTATTCCATGATTTTGGGGTTAGTTGGAAAGGTGCTTTGGTCTTGGGCCTCCATTTGACCTTGCTCACACACCTGGAGGGGTCGTTGGCATTTTTTGAAGACGCACTTGTTCTCATGCTTTCATGCACCATACATGTGACATTTAGTTGCATTTTCACCATTTTGAGGAGGGCACCCCTACATTTGAGGATTTTTTGTAACCACCTATGGTATTCTCCCATGGTTTTCAGTTGGGAACTTGGTATTGTTCCACGGTTTCACTTGAGCACCTTGTATTAGCTCATGGTTATGTATTTATACATGGTTTTGTGAGGTACCTCATCCATATAAGAGAGGCCTCTTCATCATTGTAGCTTAGTTGGAGAATAAGAAAAAAACATTTATCTATCATATACTTGTGTTCTAAGTCTATCTTGGTTTTTTTTTAGGGTTTACTTGTAGAAGGTTGGCAAGAGTATTTGTATGCAACATGTGAAGGTGGATGAAGGCATTAGCAAAAAACCACAAGAGGAGCTTCAAGAGCTAAAGCTATTTTTCTCATGGTCCTTAGTCATTTATCACTATACCTATAGTATTAGGTTTTAGCAAATCTTCATTTGATTTCTAACTCTTACTTTAATGAAGGATAGGAGCTGCTTCTTGGTACTTGGAAGAGTTGGTTACACACTCTTCTCTCCATGGAGATATTGGAGCATCCAAGTATTTTTTGGGGGAATTTGCTAGGTACACCCTATGGTTGCCTCAAATCCCAAGACTTAATACAACGATCAAGCCCCAAGAAAGGCCTAGTGTGACCCCACAACCCAAGTGGAATTCAGGCACTGGTCTATTTCTTTTCTCCCTCTCACTCCTTACATTCAAATTTTTCTTTACCTTGTTCAAAGAAATCTAGGGTTTGAAGGGTTTTAAAATTATGCAAGACTTAATACAACTATCAAGCCCCAAGAAAGGCCTAGTGTGATCCCACATCCCAAGTGGAATTCAGGCACTGGTATATTTCTTTTCTCCCTCTCACTCCTTACATTCAGATTCTTCTTTACCTTGTTAAAAGCAATCGAGGGTTTGAAGGGTTTTAAAATTATTAGATCTAGATTGCTCTTTTGCTTCAAGTTAACTAGGCTAATAATCTCTTGAATGATATAGATGGTTGACTTGAATTCTGGGTTTGCAAATCTGCTAATCTCTTAGCTAAATCTTAAATCGATTTGCTGTCCTATTTTCCTCTTGGGATAAAACATGTCATATAACACATAAGAGATTTCTGAGTAAATTTTAATGTTGTGTTTCATGTGATTTGATATCTAAATTCCATAAAGAGATTTCTGAGTAAATTTTAATGTTGTGTTTCATGTGATTTGATATCTAAACTCCATAAAGAGCTGGATCGACTCCATAAATAGCCGAGCGATTAGCTATCTCTGTCATATTTCAGAAGAGCATGTCTTGCTGGGTTTGTCACTGTCCACCAAATTAAGTTCATAACTCAAAATTTCGAACAGATCAAGCGTTAAAGATTACTTTCAAGTTCGATTCTGATTACTGTCGATTACTTCTAAGGTGATAAGTGTGGGTTTAGCATGCATTGGCACATTAGTTTTGCAACATTTCCCTATACCATAGATCCAAACCTCTTTAAAAACTGAAACGTTGGTATATTCTTCAGAATGACCTGCTCAATAAAAACCATAAAACTTCACCTCTATTTACTGGTAACACCTCGAAGAATTGGCTCATGGTTTGGTACGTCTTAACACATTCATCTTGTAACGTGTCTTCTCATTTCCGATCAGCGCAATACTTACTATAAAATCGATTCCAAAGAACTCAGAACTACTTAAATCCGAATGGTGTTCTTCTGTTTTGAATTAATTGCGTCAGAGGTGGAATTAATTTTGAAGTATTTGCAAAACTGGACTTTAAACATTTAAGTCGTACTCCATCACGCCAATTTTTGCAGAAGGCTTAATGACAGCTAAATCAGAGAAAACGTGTGGATGATTTATAGTTCTAAGTTGTTTGCAATCTTCCATGTTCAATGCAGACTCCAATCAAACCCTTTTATACATTGAATCTGCGGTGCATACGTGAAACGATTTGCATAGTAATTTCAAAGGTATGGTGGTAATTTATTGTGAGAGATCTGTGGTATCAAAGTTTTGTTCTATTTTGCTATCAGATCATGGTCCTATGCTTGCAAATAGCCACACCAATAGATCAACATTTGAATGAGTAAACGATCCATTGCATATGTTCACTGTTTGGGGGTTTTAGAGAATAAACTTGCTAAAAATCGTCTCTCTGGCTTTACACATATCTAACTAAAAGTATATGAGTGGTCGAATTCAAATTTAAATTTGTTTCTCTGGGATTTGGAAATTTTATTGCAACTGTTCCTCACTCACTGTGGATTATATAATTTCCAAAATTAGTATTTGGCGAACTCATTGATAACATGTAATCTTTCAAATTTAAATTGGCAAGTGGATTTCACATCTTTTACTTCTTGCTGTTGGAAAATCACTCAAATGTTTGCACACATAAATCGCTTTTGTATCTACACCAATATCGTCTTTAGTAGCAAATTTTTGATATGTGGTTCCAAATCACAAAATGGACGCAACATCTTGAATTCAATTGGGAAATTTAAGTTACACTGAAGGAGGGTATCATAAAAATTGTGAATTGAACCATTTACGTGCTTTTAAATATATATAATTCTGGAAATCAGACAATAAACATTTTGCAAGGATTGTTGCTGGTTCACATTTTCTGTATTTTTCCTTTCAAGTGGATGGTTTATGCTCACTTTTATCTCCTTTAAATGGTAATCCTGAAATCGTGATAAACGTGTAAGCAACTTGAAATATTACAGCACTTGAATTCTATCTTCCAAAATCCGTACAGTGGTATTTTCAATTGAGTTCTGACCTAGATTGAATGAGAAATGGTTTATGGTTGGTCGCATGGATGACATTTATAGCATGATCTCACTCATATAATAGCTTTGAAGGCACATGTTGTGGATGGCTAATGGTATACATGTTTGATAAGAAAGTTTTTTTGGCAAATTGACCATATTCAACCTTAAATTGTAAACTCTTCACTTGGATTTCTTGCACTGCAACTCGATGGTTGACATCTCATTTGGAGCACTTGTTGTGATCTATTTTGCACATATAACAACTTATTGTTTCTATAGAACAAATTGATCATCATTTATAAACTTCGAATTACTCACTCCATTACAACAAACTCAGTGGACTAATAGGGTTACCCCCCTTAACTAGGACATCCATTTTATTAGTCTAAAAAGTGGGGCAAGGCCATCGAGGTGATAGTAGGTGGCTTGCTTGGTAGTTGTCCTTAGGTTCTCCTATTGGGGTTAGCACTTTTCCTCTTAGGAGAGAGTTTGAACGATAACACACAATATAACACTTTATTAGAGTTCACCCTTCATTCACAAACATGTTCATGGTGATGTAATCAATTGGTGATTATTTGAAGGGGGACTATGGTTTTATTTTATCATTAACCTTTGTGCACACATGTTGAGGTTGATTTAACTATTCAATATTTAAATGAATCTAATTTATCAAGATACAGGTTAATAGCTTGGGCACCCTACTTCATTGGCTTCCTTTTCACGATTGAAGGGCTTAGTTGGAGTTGGTTGAGGCTTTCTAGTGGTGCACCCCTCTTCTTGGGCACAATTTCCAAGGCATGCAATATTTTATTTGTTTCTTGAAAAGGTTGGCATACTTCTTTAGGGCACACTTTCTTGGGTTGGTTGGACATCTTTATGACATGGTATATGGAGTACTTTATTGATGAGTTCTAACCACTTTGGCACACTTCATTGGAGAGTATTTTATTATTTGTGGGTAGTTGAGGTAGTTACATGGCACACTTTTCTAGGGAAAACCTATACTAAGTGCTCTCTCATATTTATTGCATGGATATTTCAGCAACACTTGCATCTTTTGACCTTCTTGGAAAGCACCCTTACCTCTTTGACCTTACACATATTATTATTATTTTATTTGAGGTGGTTATGGAGGGCATTTATTAGGTGTGGCATACTTGGAGAGCCACACGTGTGGCTTTTGCATGCATACTATTGGGTCTTCCTTCTATTCTTGGAGATTCTTTTTGGAGGGCACACATGTTGAAGGCTTCTTCCTTTCTATTGTTGGAAATTGTCTTGGAGGGCACACTTGTTTTAACTTTTACTTTCTATTTTGGGGTTTGACCATATCATTTCCTGTGCATAGCTCCAACTACTTGGCATCTTGCACATTCATCCATAGAGTCAATTGCCTTGGGATTCACACATGTAGATTGGTTCCATGCATCTTGTGGACCTCTTGTTATTTTTGGAGGTTGTTGTGGAGCATTTGTTTATTCTCCCGTGCATCTTGGAGGGCTCACTATGAATTTTCCAGGTCCTATCAGCTGCTTTCTTGGTCTGTCTTTGACCAAGCAAAAGGCTCTAAGTTTTCTGCTGTCTTCTTTTTAGTTTTCTGTTGTTTTATAACAGCCAACAGTCATGTTTAGTTTTATGCTGATTGTTATGGTTGTAGTCTCAATTTGGGTGCTCTAGCATGTAGTTTCAGGCATAGGAAATTAGTACATGCATCTCAAATAACTACAACACACCTAATACATCTTTATGCTGAAATAATGGACAGATCTAAGAGCTAATAACATGCATTTGTAGACACAGTATTTTTGGTCAACATGACCCTGGACAAAACCCCCCCGGGGAAAACCAGTTTTAAATCTAGATGTATATATGAGGTAAAGCAAATATGGGTTACAGTAATCACAATACAAGATGGAACCTGATACAATAGCAACTCCAGAAGAGAAGATATACAAGCTCAAACT
>ML777314.1:144833-165898 GCA_009831015.1 Picea engelmannii
ATGTCTCCAAAATCACCAAAAAGTGATTTAATGTTCACTTTTGCCAAAAGTGACCAAAATGCACTTTAACCAAAGTCAAAGTACAAATAGACAAAAGTACTAGGTACAAAGTGTCTAAACCTTCCCACATGTGCTAAGGGGGAAAAAAGCACATGGGAAACACCTCCCAAGGTACAAATCTCAACACTCACTAGATGAGTTCTCCTAAGTGGACCTTCGAGCACATCCTCCTATGAGAAGAATTATTTTATTATATTTTGCATGCATGCATTCTTAGAGGACAAAGTTCATGTGGACCTTTTGCATGTTGACCTAGTTCTCATGCATTTTTCATTGTACGCCCTCTCTTGAAGACTTTTGATGCAACTTCGCTACTATTTTTGGACAAGAATGAGTTGTCCTTGAGAGGCTTTTGTCCACAAGATGTGGCATAGTCAACCGTGGATTGAAGAGATATCTAAGTACAATATTTTACTATTTGTTTGAATGGTCATGGAGTTAGAAGGATAATGTTTTTTATTGTGTGAGATGGGAGATTCACTCTATAAAGGGGAGTTGTCTCTCCATTGTAATGGTTGTTGGGATTTTCGGGATTGAGGAGCTCTTCTCTTGGACTTCATTTGTATTTCACATGTTTGGAGCCTAATGGGAGATTGGAGTTTTATCATTTTTATGCAAGGCTTTCTTTTGTGAAATTTAATTTAATTTACTTGTATTGTTGATATGAAAGCCTTGTAATGAACCATGATTCGTTGGGATAATGTAATGTGAGGATTTAACCCCATTTACTATTATTGTTATTGTATATAGCTACATCTAATAAACCAACTTGTTGTTAGCATTGATATGGCATCACTTCCATATCAACATCTTGAATAGCACACATAGCATTCCAAAGACAATTTTTTGCAATAGAAATCAGCAAGCTAAGGTTGATTTGTGGCATGTATAGCAGAACCTATTGCCTTACACTTTCATGCACTTGCCCTCTTTAATTTATACTCTCTTGACTCCATTTGCCCAAGGTGTGATTAGGCACTTGGTCTGGGGGTTTTCCTTCATCTTTCCCTTTGCACACCACTCATTAATCCATTATACTACTACTAGTTTGCTTAGGCTAACTTTTCATTAGATCACCTTGTGCCCCCACTCTATAGCCTTAGCAATCCAATCTTTTAGGGAAGCCCCCCTTGAATTGGAGAAGATCCAACCAAAAGAAAGAGGAAGAGCTACTGAGGTGACAATGGGTAACATCCTTGAGTTGCACAAAATTAGCCCCTTGATGCTTGGGACTTTACATCATGTGGGGGTGCTAGATTTTGTTGTAATAAATTCCATCCTAGAAATGAGTATTCCGTGTTGCACCATTAGCCAAGTATTTCCAATAAGACGTTGAAGGTGAGTTTCACCAAACGAATCAATTAGGTCTTGACTAAAGGTCCTAACTAGCAACGTAAGAACTTTTGGAGAAATAATATTTGTTTAATGGGATAATAACCCAACAATGAATCGCTCAGGCTAAATTGTTGAAAATGTTAGAAACAAGTAGATATACAGCAAATAGGAGCAAGAAAAGTGATGCCAAGCTCAACCAATGTGAAGTCGTCGATTATCACGAGGCCATCTCTTAAGTACATGAAGATAAATTTTCCTAGGTGCACGGAAATCAAACCACCTCCTCCAACCAGCAACACCCCTTGCTGTACGATGCTGTGACACCCATTTCCCTATGTTGTAGAAACAAAATGTGATAAATGATTTATTGATATTAGGTGTATTAGAAGATCCTTCCCCAAAACAAGTTGTTGGTAGACACCCTATATGTGCACTGCAACAATTGACAAACAAAAATTGCCAATCAAGATGGAAAGAAAGCTATCTAATTGTGTCAGACCTATCCAACATCCAGCGATTGATATTAGTATATAATATTCAAGAAACAACACTGAAAGTGAAACATCAAGATGAATAATCAACTCTGTATCTAAGAAATAACTCTTCCCTTGCTTCAATCTGGTTTGGGGTAGAATAAACCCACCTATTAGTTTAAGTAAAATGGTTGCAAGAAAAAGCAAACTCTTGAACTTTATGATACAAAGAAATGTTGAAAGTGAAATTGATAAAAGCATGCCCATTTTATGCATATCTTCAAATTATGAAACCTACGCATAACACTAATCTTGGCTATGAGATTTTTGGTATTAAAATAATTTATTTTGAATCAACCGATCTGAGTGTAACAAATTCAAATCATGTTTCGCTTTTTCTTTGAATAAAAATTTGTCAGTTCCCTGCATAGTAAAAAAGAAAGTCTGCAAAATCTTAAACCATGAGAGAGATATTGCCGGTTTGGTAAAGAAGAATGGTATGAGCTCCCTTGGTACCTCATTTATCTATCCGTACTTCTCATTCATTTCGATTCTGTTTTTATCAAAAGTGAGAAAAAATATGTGCTATATACATTCATAGTTTTGGGGTGCAAAAGTAACTTTGGAAACTGTTTTAATGGGTTATGGGGAATAACCCTACGCATCAGCTAATACGAAAATCCCAACACAGTTTTCAAAACTGAAACATCTTAATGAAGATGGAATGGACTGCCAAAACCTGTTCAGCAAAAATTAACTTCTTTGAATTGCTCACATTCAAATGGAAACATTAACAACGATAATTGAATGTCTATACTATAGTCAATTTTGGACAATTAGTCTCTGGAATCTTCGAAGACAACATCTGGAATGTCTAGCGAGGTCGGAGCACACGCTGTACAATCCATAAGAAAGATTTAAATATCAGAGAATTTACAGATATCCAGCTAAAAAATAAAAGCATTCAAAGCATTTTCCTAATTAATTTTATCCCTAAAAAGGTATTCATAAAAAGCCGAAAAAAAGTCGTTTAAATCATCTCACCAGTTTGAATTCATATCCCATATTATCTAAACCCCATATAGATGCAAAAATACATGTATACTTACTCGTGCACCACGATCTACTGGAGTAGGTTGGCTATTTCCATCTGACACTTGCTCATCTCCAGTATCATGTTTATAGAAAGTTTGAAGAGCTCTCACTATAAATGGCCGCACTAAATTAACCTCCATAGCAGAAAGGTTTTTTAGCTGCCAATGTTTCCAATTTTTTAATTCAAGGTATGTGACACTGGAAAGCATTTGCTTATTTTACTCTAATCTTTCAAGCATATATTAAGAACATCTTCAAATTACAAAAACTTTACCTTCACTGCATGAGTTCTAGAGTCAAGTGACTCTAAGCCAGTCTCAACCTTGTGGAACCTGACATCCCTTATATCCTCTATTAAAGACCTCACCTACAACAAGGTTGAAATTGGGAACATGCATTCAAACTACTCTTGGGAAAAACAATTTGTAAGAATATATTATTATTTAAAAGATGATAACAAAAGTAACCTCAAAGAATACTTACAAGATAAATGTCTGGTATGTCATCACGTGCGCTAAAATTAATCAATAAGCCAATTGTTTAAAAAAGAGGTTACATATTACAGATAGAAAAGAATAGGCTTCTACACCGTTCCTTGAATCAACACAAAAGACTCAAATGGCATTAAAAATAATGGCAATAAGGGCGTTGCTAGAAATACATACTAGTCAAAAAGCAACCTTGATATCTCCACATAATGGAATGGCAGCGGTTGAAATTCTCTTGGGGCTTCACGCTCAGCATCAAGAACTTCTGTCAATCTCTCTGTATAAGCATTTAATTAATTGTTTTCCCACATTTAAACACTTCAAAGAAAACCAGAATGTTATAGATCGTGAATAACAATTAAAACATCTCCCAAAGAAGAGCCAAGACTCTTTCAAATGTATTATCTTGTTACAAGATAACTAATACGAAGAGCAAAGACAGAAGCATAAATTTCAAAACAAAAAATGTTTAAGGCCTCAGTTACAAGGGGTGTCAGTGTAGCTGTTTAGTTGGTAATATGCAGGAGGCTACTGGTGGGAAGATGGAGCAGCTGCTAGGGTTCGGTGCAGCACCACCATTTGATGGCAGGAAACCATGGCAGCAGGTTTTTGCAGTGATTTTCCTCCCAGACTCTCTTGCTTCATCTTGTCTATGAATGTTGATGTGGTTCTCTTGTTGCTCATAGGTTATTCAGTTATGTAGTTATCAGTCATTTGTTTGGTTGTATTTCTTCCTTTCTAAGAGATGGTGGCTTACTCCTCTGTAGATCTATTATTTTCCATCACATTGGTCTCTGCTGTTTATATTCTTCTGCTTTCTTGGCCCGGGGTTGGCAAGAGCTCTCTTTATTTTTCATTTTCCTGTTTGGTGGTGCTAGGCATTTCCTTCTCCATGACTGTGATGCTAAGGACCCACTTATGTTCCCATGGAGTCCATTGAATTTTCAGCATCAAAGGTGGAATCTCTTGCTTCTATGCCAAAAAAAGGGGCAGCAGGAAATTGCTGCCCAACTTGGGGTTTTTCTGCCAACGGAGGCCCCAATGATTGTATTAAATCAGCAGCCTCTAGAGGGTTATATTGAGAATTCATTGAAAACAGCTCAGATATGTCATTTCATGGGTTTGTGGCCATTGTTGAGTCAACTGCCAAATGGATCCAAGCTAACTGGACACTCCATAGTGGAGTGGCTTTAAAGCTCCTTCCTCAGGGATATTTCGTACTATTATTCTCAAATCCTAAGAATAGAGGATCAGTCTATGACGGAGGCCTATGGATGAGGACAGTGTTGGTCTTTTCATGAAGATTCTACTTCCGTCCTGGTGCAGGGGAGACTTCACGGTTTAAACCTTGAATTATGGCATGAACCAGTCAATTCTCAAATTGGGAATTCATTGGGATCATATCTGATGGGATCCAAGATTACCCTAGACTGATCTAATCTCACATATGCCCAAGACAGTGTGGACTTGAATCTTCACAAACCCCGACCAGCCTCAGTCCACTTACTACTTGAGGATTTCTCCTGTGAATAGCAAGTCAAGTATGGGAGAACTCATTCAATTGCAGGATTTGCTCCCATGCAGATCACTTGGCTTACACCTTCCCAAAGAAGCAGCCTTCACAGAGTCAAATTATCGGCAATAGGCCTGCCCATCTTCTGTTAGCTTTTGGGTTACTCCGAAAGTGTTTACACCATGTTTGGGGGTGTTTCATGAAAATTAGGGTACATGGTGTATGATCAGCCCTTGGATGATCCGTGATAGATTTTCCCATGGGAGATGGTCCATCATGGACTTGCACATTCGAGATGGCTTACTCGGTTCTTGCTTGACATTGTTCCCTAGGGCATTGGAGATCTCTTGACAGCTTGGGTGACATTCTACATGATGGCCACATGGAAATGTTTGCTTGCTTGGAGAATGCCCTACTTAGGAGGAGTGTTTTGCATCCCAGAGGAGGGCATTGGGCCCTAGATAACACAAGGTAGCTTGGATACTTGCATGGAATCTTGGAGTTGACTCGGGGATGCATGGGTTGCAACAATGTTCATGCAAGGGGAGTGGACCCAATGGAGTACATGGCTCAAGAGGTTTGTTGGAGTCTTTCGAGGCTCGTAGGAGGGGCATTGGACACACCTCATGAAGCACGCTTTCATTTGGAGCCTTGCTTGTGGGCGATGTCACCTTGGAGCTTCATGTCACTATTGGAGTGTAGCACTCCACATGTGTTATTGTAGGTTGCTTATAAGGGCATTGGCCCACATATGTATTGTTGGCCTTCTTTACCTCTTGTATATATAGAGGAAGGAGAGAATCCTTCATCATGTTAATGAAAGCAGCTATGGGAGACATCCTCCAGCTTACAAACCTGTGAGATGTGGAACACAGCAGCTTGTGAAGTCTTTCCCTGAGCTTACAAACCTTAGAGAAAGCCTCTATGAAGGGTTCGTGGTTCCTGCCTGAGACAGAGTCAGCAATGTAAAGATGACCTCCTCCATGAAATGAGAGAGAAGAACTCTAGATGATTATCCGATGTAAGAGCGATCTGTTGAGTTAGGACGTGCATGTGGCTGAACACAAGGTGAACGTGGGAAATGCCTAAAAAGCGTTGGGCACATCATCATGAGAACATAAATGAAGATGTTGTGATGGCCTCCTTTGAGCAGCAGCAAAGTTGATGAGAAGACTCCAGATGATCCTCCTGTTGGTGGCAGTGGGAAAGCAGATCTGTCAAGCAAACGTGTTTGTGGACGAGCACAGGAACACGTGTGAAGACCTGGTTCATCTGTGTGATGCAGTGAATCAGGTCCATGGCATCCCTATGGATGTGCCCCTAGTGGATGAGCACTAGTGGGTGTATCAGATCCTTTGCTATATGTTGTTCAAGAGTCAGACCTACCTGTAACCCTAGTTATTATGTAAAGGGTACAAGTCGGCCCTATCTTATTGTGTCTAAAGATAAACTGTAAAAGATAATTAATATTAATAGTAATAGTAATAGTAATAGTAATAKTAATTATTATAATAATAAATAATTAATATGTCTAAGTGAGGTCGGCCCTATTGTGCCAATAGACACTTTAGTTGACAGGATAAGTCTAATATAAGTAAGATGAAATCCTTCATTGTAGACACACACACACTAGTGAGTTTTGGAAAATTCGGCAAGTACACTTCTTGGTCAAAGTTGTGCACCTCTCTTGGGCGCTAGAGTTCTAGGGTTTTGTACACCCTCTTATGTACTAGGATATTCTTGGTGGTAAAAGTCTTTCTCTTGAAGATTATAGCAAAGGATTTGGTTGGGTTTTTCTCCCTTGTTTGAGAAGGGTTTCCCAGGATATATCTTGTGTTCTTGTGCATGGTGCTTCTTCATGTGATCTTGATTGCTGCAGCATTTATGGCGATGGTTAATTGTTAAAATGGAATGAACTTCATGCTTAACCTAATGCTTATGAAAATCCAACATGGAGTCAAAGCATAGGTCATGAAAGAACCCATTGCACAAGCATCCACCAAGTCTCATCCCTTATCAGCAAACCCTTCACTTCTGCAAAACCGTACGGCCTTCCCAAGGTTCCAGAAAATTCCGTACGACCCTCCTTGAAGTGTTTCAACCCCTGAAACTTGGACGCTGAGGTAAATTCCAACATAAAAGAGTACAGCCTCTTCCACCGCATCTTCAGAGGCCCTCAAAACTTAATTCCAAGAAATTTTGATCTTTGGCCCTAGGGTTTCTAGGGTGTCGAAACTTCTGGAAAATATTTCTGGTTTTTCTGAAGAAATATTGTTTTGAATCAGCAAGCATCTTTGTGATACTATTAAATTGATTGTTGGCAGTCATAAGTCCAAACATAATCCAAACTACAAGGATTCAAGAAAAGATGAAGAACATAACTCCAATGGAAGATAGGCTTGATGGAGCAAGCAACTTCGACCCTTCGAAATCAAAGCTTCTAGTCACTCTTGAAGAAGAAGATCTCTTGGATGCAACCACTAAAACTCTACCAGAAATAGCAACTGAATTAGAGAAGAAAGTAATAAAAGAAGATGACGTCAGAGCAAGGAAAATAATCATCTACTTAGTAAGAGATCATCTCTTGCCCCGGATTGCAAATCTGAAGACTACCTACGATATGTATAAAACACTAAAAGAAATGTTTGAAAGTGACAACACTCTCAGAGCCCTCACCTTGAGAAGTCAACTCCAAAGTACTAAGATGACGAAAGATGACACAGTTGCACTTTTCTTCATGAAGTTATCAGAGGTTAAAGAACAACTAGAGACAATTGGAGAAAACATGTCTGATAGAGAACTTGTCTTAACTACTCTTCAGAATCTTCCAAAATCATGGGAGCCCTTCCTTCAGAGCATCAATGGAAGAGAAACTCTACCTACCTTTGAACGACTATGGATAGATTGTACTCAAGAAGAACTAAGACTCAGAAATAGAGAAGTGGAAGATTACCCAGAAGAAAATCATGCTCTTGCACTTCATACCAGAAAAGGAGGAAAATTCAAAAGAAAATTCAAGCAAACATTTAAAGAAGAAAAGCCTTCATCAAACTCAGGATATCAAAGAAGAGATCCCTCAAAAGTCCAATGCTACAGATGTGACAAGTATGGACATATTGCTAAATATTGTCCAACCAGAAAGAAGGGAAAGCAATATGCCACCATTGCCGAGAAAATGAAGAAAGAAGAAACGAGAAGTATTTTCTCTAAGAAGAACGTTGCTACAAATAGGTAAAATCCTTCTATTCTAAATTTTACAGTGAATTGTATGTCTTTTAAAATAAAAGAAGGATATCACTCCTTATATTAAAAGAGTTTTCAAAACTTGGACCATTATCCCTGGTACGGGAGTCCAAAGCATTTCTCTTTGTGCAAGAACAAAGCAAAAACATTATTCTTGAAAGAGGGATACAGTGAATCTCCAAAACATTCCAAATCGACATTCTTGGTCAGAGATAGATTAAAACAAGCAGAAACGTTGTCCTTGAAGAAAAGAAAATCTTTCAAATATCCAAAGAATCTCAGATGGAGATTGACAGTAAGACTATACCTTCTCCCCCTTCAACAGTTCAGAGGGAGAAAGACGTTGCTCCAGTTGATATGTTCAGTGATATTGCAGCAAGGCATAAAATGCCTACCTAGACTCTCTATGCAAGAGGCAGAAAAACATACAAGCCTCTCAAGGCACCTTTCGAGAAAGTAAAAGAGTCTTTCAAAGCTATTCTCCAGTCATGAGACACTTCATTGATGATAAGACTCCATGTCTTAGAAAAGCAACAAGAGAACCAGTATGACCAAATGCCATAATAGAAGAGTACCAGTGTACTTTAATAGGATAGTGCATAAAATATTATTCAGGGACCAGAAAGAGAAACATGTGGTAATGCATGCAGCTAATGAAAGTATCAAAGTAATACAAAACGTGATCTATAAGCCAGAGGTTTCTCACAAACAAAGGGAGTTGTCCACGATGAGACACTCGACCCAGTGAACCGTTTCACTTCCATCCGTACCACCATCCATGAGTTGGAATCTATATCAGATAGATAGATTCTTGATGAGTTTGGATTTCAGCAAGAATGTTGTTGATCCAAACCTATACAGTGTTGGTGACGAAAACCTGATCCTGATGATTTACTCAGAAAGACTAGTTGTTAAAACTAGCAAGCATTGACTTCTGATTTTCATAAAAGAATCTGAGTATGATACACTACTTCTTGGTACAAGAAGTATGACAGARTGCAAATCCATTGTGATGGATTTAACGAAGAAGATTGATGATGATTCAAGATGAGACCAATCCATAGTTGATTGGATCACTGATGTATCCGGTTAACACCAGACTTGATTCATGTCGATTCAGATTGAGCAGAAAGTACAGTGGACCGGAAGAGCACATGTTGTTGATATTCTACCTTGAAATCTTCCATGATTTCCTGTTGCAACAGGAAATATAACTCTGTAGCCTTAAATGCACCAGAGACAGAGTATATATATATATATATATATATATATATATATATAGCAGTAAGTGTGCGAAGAAATGTGGCTTCACATACTTCCGTCAGAACTACTTGACCATGAGATAGATCATATGTTGATGACAGAGAGCCATATATAAAGCTCCTTAATGAACCCAAAGCTTCCTAATGGTTTGTCACACAAAGAGACAAAATTTTCTTATGTCAGAGAGATGATGCAGAAGAAAATTGTTTATTTGCAGTACACTTCTCCACCTAAGCAGACTGCAAATTTCTACACCAAACATTTACTTGGTGAAGAACTCCTTCTGAGTTAAGAGGGAGTATGGATAACCATTGGCCAAAAACAAAACTCAGAGTACATCGGTATGAGACTTGGCTTGATGTAAGAATGCCCCCCTAGCTGAGAGGGAGTGTTGATGAAAGCAGCTATGGGAGACATCCTCCAGCTTACAAACCTGTGAGATGTGGAACACAGCAGCTTGTGAAGTCTTTCCCTTAGCTTACAAACCTGAGAGAAAGCCCTTATGAAGGGTTCGTGGTTCCTCCCTGAGACAGAGTCAGGAATGTAAAGATGGCCTCCTCCATGACGTGAGAGAGAAGAACTCCAGATGATTATCCGATGTAAGAGCGATATGTTGAGTTAGGATGCGCCTATGGCTGAGCACAAGGTGAACGTGGGAAATCCCTAAAAAGCGTTGGGCACATCATCATGAGAACATAAATGAAGATGATGTGATGGCCTCCTCTGAGCAACAACAGAGTTGATGAGAAGACTCCAGATGATCCTCCTGTTGGTGGCAGTGGGAAAGCAGATCTGTCGAGCAGACGTGCCTGTGGACGAGCACAAGAACACGTGTGAAGACCTGGTTCATCTGTGTGATGCAGTGAATCAGGTCCATGGCATCCCTATGGATGTGCCCCTAGTGGATGAGCACTAGTGGGTGTATCAAATCCTTTGTTATATGTTGTTCAAGAGTCAAACCTACCTGTAACCCTAGTTATTGTGTAAAGGGTACATGTCGGCCCTATCTTATTGTGTCTAAAGATAAACTGTAAAAGATAATTAATAGTAATAGTAATAGTAATTATTATAATAATAAATAATTAATATGTCTAAGTGAGGTCGACCCTATTGTGCCAATAGACACTTTAGTTGACAGGACAAGTCTAATATAAGTAAGATGAAATCTTTCATTGTAAACACACACACACTTGTGAGTTTTGGAAATTTCAGCAAGTACACTTCTTGGTCAAAGTTGCGCACCTCTCTTGGGCGCTAGAGTTCTAGGGTTTTGTGCACCCTCTAGTGTGCTAGGATATTCTTGGTGGTAAAGGTCTTTCTCTTGAAGATTATAGCAAAGGATTTGGCTGGGTTTTTCTCCCTTGTTTGAGAAGGGTTTCCCAGGATATATCTTGTGTTTTTGTGCATGGTGCTTCTTCATGTGATCTTGATTGCTGCAGCATTTATGGTTATGGTTAATTGTTAAAATGGAATGAACTTCATGCTTAACCTAATGCTTATGAAAATTCAACACATCATTCATTCATAGCTCATTCATTCTTATCGCTCTTGTGTTAGAGATGTGACCAAGTGGAGCGAACTTGTCTTCCTCTCTTCCTCTTGGATCTTCTTATGTACTTGATCTCTCTCTTGGAGTCGTTAGGGTTTATTTAACTTGTTGGAGCATCTTAAAGACTAGGGTTAGGGTTTCATCCCTTGGAGATTTGGATACTAGTGTTTTGAAATGAAATCCTAGGTTGTGCTTGAAGTGAAGAACAAGATGAGATGTTTTGCCTTGGAGGACATGATTGTTGGATCTCCTTGGTGTGAGCTAGAGTTTTCTTGTGTTTTCTTAACTAGGGTTTTGGAGAGCTAGAGGATTGTACTAGCCTTGTGATAAGGCTATGGCATGCACCTCCGTAGACTATAGCAGTCAAATCGTTGCGCAGAGGGGGTCCCTTGTCCCACAAACAAGGAGATCTCATACACCAATTTGGTGTTTGGCTTGGTCGTGACCTTAGAAATAGATTATTATTATTATTATTATTATGAACTTCGTCTTTATGCATATTAATGAAGTTTCCAGCTGTCCAATACTTGTCTTATTGCAGATTTGATTTTCAGCCATCTATATTCTTCATGGTTTGTAATTTCCAGCTCTATATATCTTGCTGATTTGACATAATTTCCAGCTCTATATATCTTGCTGATTTGACATAAGTTAAGGGTGAATATGTTAAATGATTTAACATTATAATTGAAGAATGTTTTTATAGCAGTTATAAGTTTTTTTCAGATATGTTACACGCATGATAAGATTGCCCTAGAGGGCTAAAACTTATTGGAGCACATCGGTATCTTTTCTCTTGGATTGCCTAGATGATTGAGGTTGTTAAGAGTTGAAATATTGTCCGCAGTTGCTGCTGCTTTGTTTGCATTTCATAACAGCCCTAAGACTGAAAATTCACAGGGTTAAGATCCGGGAAACCTCTAGTTAAGAGGTGAAATTTCTGTTTTGCATTAAAGTCAAAGAGGGAAGAAATTTCTACAATTCCTTCGGTGGAAGGAGGTGAAAAGCATCCTTGACAAGGTATGGAGTAAGAAAGCAAAAGTTACAGGTAAAACATCAGCAGCAGATCTAAACCCTTTCAAGGCATTGGAACATCTCAACCCTAAAAATCCTACTCCAAAGGATCTTCCTCCCAATTCCAAAGCCTATGGAAAACCAATAAGAAGGATAAGGGGAAGCCCCCGCTAAGGAAACGCTAGGAATCCCATCTCTTGGAGAAGGGTTGCTAGCAATTCTCAAAAATAAGAGAAAATCTCTGATAAGTCAATGTATGCAGCAAACGTCCCTGGTGGATCTAGTGTTTGAAAACCCTCTCCCAGCAAAAGCGAAGCAGCCAGAAGAGTAAGACGGTGATGAACAGCATAAAGCAGGACAGAAATTAATCATCGAATCTCCTATGAATCAGCGGCCTTGCTTTCTCTCTAGGAAGTATGTTGGGATAAAGAAAGGCAAATGATGATAGTGTAATATCTTTTATTCAGGCGTGACAGGAATAAACCTGGAAAACAAGACAGATTAATGAAACATCTTTTAAAATCCTTGTAACAAGGCGCTGGGAAACATTGTATGTTTCCTTCAAGTATTCTAATGGAAATATACAGAAAGTTCTGTAAACTTCTGCCAACCAAAGAAAAAGGGGTGTCAAATTTCAATGTAACAAATGGGAGTAAATCAATGTTCCATGTGTTTGGATGTGTGTGAAGGTACAGGAGCAGGTTCAATAAGGGTGAAACAATTTTAACTACAAGTGGACCAGTTCGACAATTTTCTGTTATAAAGGTGTATCTTGTTGCCATGCAAGGGTGGCAGGTATGGATGTGATTATTGGGAGGATAGAAGAATCCATGCAACAGTGGTAAAATAAGGATGCTCTATCACAAGGAACGATAGTGAAGATGCGATCCAAAAGGATCGTGGAGAATAACGGAAGAGTTTGATAAACCTGTGCAAGAGAAGATATGCTAACAAAATCTTAAAACAAAAGTAAACAATGGCATGCACACAGAATACACAACAGATTTACCCTAGAAACCCTTAACTGGGAAAACCAGCAAACTCAGAACTGCACCTCTCTCTCTATGATTGTATTAACTAAACCGTTAGTAATACAGTACACAAGTATTCTGCAGCATCAATCAACCATAATTCACTTACCAGGATTAGATTACAACCCTAGTACCTTAACTAGGATTTAGCCTACAGTGGGCCAAACAAAGCCAAAAAAGCAGAAATGCAGACCAAAAATGAACCAATTTTTTTTTGCAGTGTACCTACAAAGAATATAACAATATCCAACAATACCATGGAATGGCTTGCAAAATAATAGCTCTATTTCTAAGAATCATTGCATTTATTAGCTTGGAGAAATAAGCAACAAGCGATGATGGTTATGGTTTTAAATCCACCGGAAGGGTCAAGATCTACATGATGCAAGGAATATTAATGTTTGCCCACGGGAATCTTTGGTGAGGTCATGAAGCCACTGAACTCAAGCAGTAGCGTCGGATCAAACAGTGGGATTGATGATTTCGAACTCCATGGATTTCTTAGTAGTAAGGTCCGCCAATCCAAAACCCAACTCTCCAATCACTTTCCGATAGGTGGCACAAGGCAAGGAGCCTCTGCACTGTAGATCCTGTTTCGATCAATGACAAGCACAATCCCATGGTCAAACCTGGGGGTGTTAGACTCTTGGACTGCACCCACTGTCCAATAACGTCAAAGTTAGGACAGCTGAAACTCCTATGGAGATTTTGGGTGCAACTCCTAGACTTTCCAAAAAACCCCAATGTTCAGTAGAAGAGTAACAGGTCGCCCAAAAAGAAGGTAACTGATAGAGGAGCATCATGTGACACCCAGTGGGCACTATGTCCCCTCCACCCATGTGGGACAAACAAATCCAGGGAAGTAGAAGCCAAGACAAGTCCAATAGTTATAGCACACCATCACTAATTCCTGGGATGGTTGGCCCACCAAAGCGAGCATAAATACAGGAAAGAAGGCAATATTAGGGGTTTGCAAAAGTGCACTAGCAAAGCAAGAGTTTCAAGAGATTTGGGCAGCAATCAATGGTTCTAATGGAGCCAAGGAGAAACAAAGAAGATGCCAAATTCCCATCATAGCATTTCAGTCGTTTGCATGGTTTAGAAGCTCAAAGACCACCTTTGCAATTTGTTTGCCCTGAAATTCTATAAAGGGCCAAGAAAGCCATTTCTAGCTAGAGCGTTCACACATTGGGTTTCTCCAAATAAATATTCTTGTCTATTGTTTGTGATTGTTTCTTTATTTGCATTGAGTTCTTTGCAAAAAAAAATAACAAAAATATGGTAGCTTGGAAAACAGAAAACAGAAAAATAAATCAAGTAAATAGTATAGGGTCTTTGTTGGTAAGTCATGCAATCCATAGGCTGATCGATTACAAATCATATTGGTATCGGAAATGTTTTCTTGAAGGCAATGGAGGGATAACCACAATGAATGCTAACAATACTAAGGAAATTGCAATGGGACACATTCAGGAATCTCGTTAAGTCACAATTCTATCCCAGTGGATATGAGAAAGAGCAAAAGATACAATGGTACTTTTTTCGACAAAGATAAAGGCAAACCATGCAAGAGTATACCACTGATTTTAGAAGCAACCGATTCAATTGGGAATATCTCCCAATAACCCAAACGTGCTCATTAAGTACTTGGGAGGCTTGTAATCACTTCCAAAGATAGGTAATGTTTTTCAAATTGAAGACTATTGATGAAGCATGTGTCCAAGCACAATACATAGAGGAACACAAGAAGGACAGCCTAGTGGACCAAAACAAGTAGAATAATAGAATGAAACCAAGAAAGGTAGAAAGAAGAAGTGGAAACGGAAAGGCAACAAGACAATCGAAGTTGCACATGAATGCAAAGACCCCTACAACCACTATAAGCATGGAAATGTATGTCGTCATACACAAGATAATTGTTGGAATCTACACCCAAAATTGCATACCAAATGCTCAAAACAACAACAGAACAAGAAGAACTTGGTGGTTGTAGACGCATAGCAGAAGTTGGATAACAAATCCGACGCTGATGGCAAGGTTGCATGTACCTATGTTCAAATAGAGTTGAATCTAAGTAGCGTCAATCCAAAAGAGGAAAGACAAATGAATTGACTCTTTCATATCATGTTCCAACTCAAGAAGACAAAGGTGGATTGTCATTTTGACCCCAGATCTTAGTCTAATTTGATATCAACCTAGTTAATGGAGAAGCTTGGATTGGAAGTGCATGACCATCATCATTTGTATCCTCTAGGATGGATGAGGCAAGATATAGAGTTGAGAGTCACCAAGCAGTGTAAATTCAAATCCACCACTGACACAAACTTCATTGATGAAGTAGGGGAGGATGTGATACTATTGGGTGTATGCAAAGTAATACTAGGAAGCCCATACATGTATTTGAGAGTCGTTTTGTTTAGATGGAGGGAAAACCAAAACATCTGGTAAAAGATGGAAAAACATTTGTTGTTGGAGCTCATAAAAACAAAATCGAAAATCTCACTAATAAGTGCACACTAGGTTCAAAGGTTCATAAGCACAAACAAGAAGCTTGTGTTTTGTTCTTACACGAAAATCAGTAAAAAGAAGGAAAGATGGTGATTGAAGCATCCTTGGATGGCTATAATAAGAAGCAGAAACAACTACATAATTGATTTAAGCATATAAAGGAGTGTTTCAAGAACCCAAAGGACTACCACCTAAGAGGGAAGCTAAGCACAAGATTTAGTCATTGCCAAAATCTCTATTGCCCAATACTCGATCATATAGACAATCTTTGTTGCAAGTAGATGAAGTGAAGAAGCAATTGCAACAGCTTTTGTAGCAAGGAGACATAAAGCTACTTTGCCTTGTGGGTCACCAATCATCATTATGCCCAAGAAGGACAGAAGTTGGAGAATGTGTACTGACTACAGAGATTTGAACAAGATAACCATCGAGAATCGTTATCCAATGCCCCACGTTGATAACTTGTTGGATCAGCAACAAGCTAAGTACTTCACAACATTGGAACTCAAAACAGGTTATCACCAGGTCAAAGTAAGATAAGATAATTTTATTAATGTCCAACAAATGACCACAAAAGTAGGTCAATGGGACTGTAGACCACAAGTATGATTACAATGTGGGAGTGCAAGCGCAGCTCCTAGAAAATGTCAAAAATAACATAAAGAAAGAAACCTACAGAATAACGACCTCAGAGTGCAAATGACTATGACAAAAGTACGATGATCCAAAATATAAGTATGTCCAAGAGAGGGCTAACAATGAGACTGTCAAGATCTCTCGAATCTGATGGCCGAGGGAGAGGGGGGTGAACTGGGCATTGGCTCACTGTCAAAGTCCTCATGAACAATCGATGGGTCCGGCTATATGATCTTGGGGGGGATGTAGGGACAGGGGATACTCCTAGCATCCAAGGCCGAAGGAAAGAAACTCTGGATAGATCTCTGACAACTCCTTTGAATCTGGGAGGTAGTCTAACGTACGAGAGGTGCCCTGCTTTGGAACCGTCTAGAGTTGATCTCTCTAACTCTCTAAGGGTGTATGGACTCGTATACAGTTTGGCAACTCCAAATCAGTCTCGATGATGATGATTTGTCTCCTAGAGGGGGAGGCTGAGGAGAGACACGAGGTCTCACTAATCTACTGTCCAGTGCACTCTGGAACTCTGTCTACCACTTGTTGCTCCGATTTGATGGATCAACATGAAAGTATGAGGTGATCTCAAGGTTACAGGGAGCGCCCCCCCCACTCCCAAGCTTCGAAACGTGCTCCAAGCGGGAGCGTTTGTGGGAGTGCGCTCCCAAAATCTAAGACCACACTCTCGGATGCTCCCTGCCAATTTGAGAGTGCCATGCTCCTGGAGACGCTCTCGGATCCTAGGAGAGCGCTCCCTAGGCGCTCCCTGAACACACCCTAGGCGCTCACTGGATGCTCCCTAATGGTTAACATTACCATTAATTGTTTCAAGATGTTTGAGATTGGTTCCAACTGTTGATGAATGCAGCTATGGGAGACATCCTCCAGCTTACAAACCTGTGAGATGTGGAACATAGCAGCTATGTGAGTCTTTCTCTCGGCTTACAAACCTGAGAGAAAGTCCCTAAGAAGGGTTCGTGGTTCCTACCTGAGACAGAGCTAGGAACGTAGAGATGACCTCGTCCATTAAGAGAGTGAGAAGAACTCCAGATGATTATCCAGTGGAAAAGCGATCTGTTGAGTGAGGACGTGTCTGGCTGAGCACAAGGTGAACGTGTGAAATCCCAAAGTGTTGGGTGCATCGACATGAGAACAGAAATGAAGATGATGTATTAGCCTCCTCTAAACAACAGAGTTGACGAGAAGACTCCAGATGATTCTCTTGTCGGTGACAGCGAGAAAGCAGATCTGTAGAGTGTACGTGCCTGTGGACGAGCACAAGTGAGCGTGTGAAGACTCGGTTGCTCTGTGTAATGCAAGTGAATCAAAGCTACGACATCCCTATGGATGTGCCCCTAGTGGATGAGCACTAGTGGGTGTATTAGATCCTTTGCTATATACTGTTCAAGAGTTAGACCTACCTGTAACCCTAATTGTTATGTAAAGGGTACAGGTCGGGCCCACCTTAATATGGTTAATAATAAATGTAAAAGATAATTAATATTAATATTAATATTAATTATTATAATAACAATAATAATAATAATAATATATTTGACTTAGAGAGGTCGAGACTCGACCTTGTTGAGCCAATAGATGCCTTTGTTGATTGGTCAAAGTCTAATATAAGTAAG
Source organism: Picea engelmannii (assembly GCA_009831015.1). Taxonomy (NCBI): domain Eukaryota; kingdom Viridiplantae; phylum Streptophyta; class Pinopsida; order Pinales; family Pinaceae; genus Picea; species Picea engelmannii. The sequence continues at coordinate 162,673 of ML777314.1, forward strand.
AGATGATTCTCCATTGTAGAATCATATCTTCCTTGTGTGTTTGAAAATTACAGCAAATACATCTACTTGGAAAAGGTGTGCACCTCTCTTGGGCACTAGTCTTCTCGGGCTTAAGCACCCTCTTGTGTGCTAGGTCATTCTTGGTGGTGAAAGGTCTTTCTCTTGAAGAATATAGCAAAGGATTTGGCTGGGTTTTCTTCCCTTGTTGAGAAGGGTTTCCCAGGATATTTCTTGTGTTCTTGTGCATGGTGTTTCTTCTTGTGATCTTGGTTTGCTAATGTAGTTATGGTTCAAGTAATTGGTAACAGAAAAATTTAAAAGAATACATGAGCCATAGCTCACTGTAAAATCAACATGGTATCAGAGCAGGTCTTGAAGAATACCACTTGCTCAAGACTAAAGGTAGACCGTTGACTACTAAAACTTGCTGTTGTTGCATAGAAGAAAGGGGTCGGACTTTCCTTTAAGTTCCTTGTGGTGAAAGTTACCCCACCATCAGCCCAAGAAAAGGGTCGGACTCTCCCTTAAAATTCTGTCAAGAAATTCAGCCTGTTCTGTGAAGATTCCGCAGCCACCTATACTGTAAACAATCTGCAGCCACTGTTCTGTAAGGTAGTCGCAGCCACTGAAAAGATTATGGCCTGTTCTGAGGCCCCTCCTTACTTGCCATGAGTGTACTCAACAAGCAGACTCATAAAGAAGAAGCGTTGGACCCCTTCTGAAGTGAATTCAAGGCTGCCACAGTCCAAAAATTCGAGACTGTCCAAATTTATGAAAACAATAATAAGGCTGCTCCCTATGCGAAGTTTACCTCAGTCCAAGGGTATTAGAAGAGTACTGTTTTTTTCTCCAGGCAGACTGTGCATGCTAAAAACTGTGTAAACTTCCTATAGCAGGCCTAGGACTGTGGGAAAATGAAATGTGTTGAGAGAGGAAGATTTAAAGGGGCAGAAGCACACCTTAACACTCAGCCATCTTCCTTCACTCAGACAAAACCTTTTGATTGACAGATGCGGAGATTGACAGTCAAAAACAAGTATTTTCTGAGTATCAAATTGTAAGTATTTTAAGGTTTTATTCACATGGGAATGACTTATTCTTTTGTCGAAGTGGATCAAGGGTGCTTTAAATCTTTGGAACATTGGAGCCAACAAGGTGGTCTATGAATACTTGAGAGATCTTGGCATAGACTTCAGTCATGATGTGAAAGCATATACTTACCCATGCATACACTATCATCCAGTTGAAGCTAATCTTGTCGACAATTCAAAAGGCATGAAGTTTCAAGGGTTTCCAATTCGGTGCAACTTCATTCAAGATGTTGGATGGTGTTGTACCAATATTTGAGTAAAAGCTGAGAAAATAAAGGCTCCCAAGCAAGAGGATAATGTCCATAGTCAGAACAGACCTTCACTGACATTGATTATTCAGAAGAAGAAAATGTGGAGTAAGCTCCTGACCTTCAGTCAACAGAATATGAAGAAGTCTCTTCCTCCAAGGAAAAGAGAATAGCAAAATGAATCTGCTAAGTATGGTGTCAAAAAAATATGTGGCAGTCTTGGCTGCAGCAATTGTACACCCTAAAATACACTGCTCAATAGCAAGGGCCATGTGTGAGTTACCTGACAGATAACACTACAACAACATTGATGTTAAGCAGAGTTCCAGGCTCAAATCTGAAGGAGTCTTTAAGGTATAAAAGGACCAAGTCTGAGGTCTATCATGAACATGCAGCAAGTTGCTACTAGACCAGAGTATAGGTGGCTACAAGACAAACAAACAGAACCTCCATTGGTGTACACTCTCAGGTATGCACTTGTACATATATATTATTTGCATCATTGTCATAAGGGTATTTGCAGGAGAAAGAAACCCTTGGTGCAAATCATGGACCCAAAGAGATCTCAGTACAGTCAGAGAAACAACACACTGGAAGTGAAGACTCTAGGTTTGATTGTTATTAGCATGCCTCTAACCTACATCTTTAAGGTTACTACATTACAAGTAGGTATTGTAGCTATGACAACAATCCTTAAAATGTTTTGATTCTAGAGATGTACTCATGAATCTCCTCTAGGAGATATTCTTGTCTTGTCTCTTTTCGTTTGTTTTCTTGTTCCAGGCAGGTTAACAACAAAGGAAGATGCTTATCCTTCATACTTCAGAGGGAGTCACTTGACTCAGAAGGTGTCAAACTGATTGAGAAAGAGAGACAATACCTTCTTCCTCTTCAGCAATCCAGAGGGAGATAGCCATTGATACAGTTGATCCAGTTGTTCCAGGGACTTTGCAGTAAGGCCATAAAATGCCTGTCAGGGCTTGACAAACTCTGCAAGATGCAGAAAGACATGCAGCTGACGGAAGTGTCGAAAAATACAAAACGAGACTTGTAGTCAAAGGATTCTCACAAGCAAAGGGAGTGAACTATGATGAGACATATTGATCCAATAGCACGATGCACTTACATCTGTACTACCATCCATGAGTTGGAAACTACATCAGATTGATGGATTCTTGATGAGTTTGGGTTTCGGCAAGAGTGTTGTTGATCCAAACCTATATCATTACTGTATTGGTGACGAGAGCCTAATCCTGATGACTTATTCAGAAAGCGTTGTTGTTACAAGTAATCCTTGACTTCTGAATTTGAGATGAAGAATTTGAGTATGATGCACTACTTCTTGGACAATAAGTATGACAGATGACCGATAAGATTTTCCTAAGTCAAGGAAAATATACAGTAAAAAAATATTAAAGAAGTTCAGTATGACAGAATATAAAATCCATCATGATGGATCTAAAAGAAGAAGATTGATGATGATTCAATCGAGACTGATCCACGGCTAATTGGATCACTGATGTATCTGATTAACACCAAACTTGATTCATGCCATGAAGTGAATGTGGTTAGTCATTTCATGAGCCAACCAAGACAGACTCACTAGACAACAGCAAAAAATGTATTGAGATATACACGAGGCACAGTTAGATATGGTATGGGATATGCCTCCAATGTGAACTTAAGTTATGCAAGACATGCCGATTCAGATTGAGCAGAAAGTACAGTGTGTTGATTTTTCATTAGCTAGGTTAAGCATGTAGTTCATTTAATTTCATCATGTCTTAACCATAAACAAGAATGTTGCAGCAACCAAGATCACAAGAAGAAACACCATGCACAAGAACACAAGATATATCCTGGGAAACCCTTCTCAAACAAGGGAGA
>ML777314.1:196739-210787 GCA_009831015.1 Picea engelmannii
TCATCTTGAGTTTAGATCTATTGTACAGATTGGTCTTATTCAGATTTGTTCACTGTTACATCAGCAGAGTTCTTTCTTATTAGATCTGAGTTTTATATTTCTGATCTCACTAAGTTTATTGTTGTCTCTCTTAGATCTAAATTCTAAGTGTTCTAACTCTGTTGATTGATAGATCTAGCTGTTTTGATCACTGAAATCAAAAAGCTACTATTGCTTTGCCTTTTTTTACCCTAATTCTAACACATATAGTACATCCTTCATCTTCATAGGGGTCCCTGAATCAAGTTTGTAGGTGGATTCTCCCACTCCTTTGATAGGGTACTGGTAATCATCTTCAAGTGTATCTTTCTGGGGAAAGTTCTTTTCTGTAAGGCTAGAGAGAATGTCTCCTTGACCTGTCATGTGCTTAGAAGCACGACTATCTATGAGCCAAGTATCCTCTCCAGGTGACATTGATCCTAATAGGGCAAAGAATAAGACATAGTCTTCAATCTTTTCTTTAATCATTTTTGTGGGTGGCTCATCATCTTCAACTGCATGGGCATGGTGTCTTTTGTTATTTCTCTTCTTGTATTCTTCTCTTCTAGCTGGACAATTCTTAGCAATATGTCCCATCTTGTCACAATGGTAACATTGATAAGAGGAGAAATTCTTTTCTCTTCTTTGACCTTTTTGAAACTTCTAGAATCTCCTTGGAAGGTGAGATTCTTTATGTGGGTGGGTCTCCCTGAAGTGAGACCTTCTCTTTCCTCCTTTAGTATGAGCAGCTAGGGTTTGATCTTCATCCCTTAGTAGTATTGCTTCTCGGTTAGCTACTCTTGCTTCTTCTTGAACACATTCTTCCCAAAGACTGTCAAATTGGAGTTTTTCCTTTCTTGCACAAATAGTTTGGATGAAGGCATCCCAAGGTCTTGTGAGACCATTAAGAGTTGTCATTATGAGTTCATCTTCCTCTAGGTTGTCTCCAATTGCTTCTAGTTGTTCCTTGAATTGAGAAACCCTAGAGAAATAGTCATGAACGGTTTCTCCTTTCTGCATCTTTGTATTCTTGAGTTGGGTTCTCAAGTTCATCTTCCAATTAATGTTCTCGCCTTCATACATTCTGATTAGGGCATAAAACATTTCTTTTGGAGTATTCTTAGAAGACACTTGAGGGATCAAATGGTCTTTAATAGAGACTGCAATGATTCTCTTGGCCCTAACCATATCTTTCTTGTACTTTGCTTTAGCTGTAGCATCTGCGGGTTCTGGTACATTTTCCTTGATGAATTTTGCAAGGTCATTCTCTTCAAGAACGAGTGCAATCCTATATTTCCAGGCACGGAAGTTATCCACACCTTCTAACTTGAAAACAAGCTTGGTTCTTGCAGACATCTTGACCTGGAGCTGGGAAAATGACCAAAAATTGAAAGTGCTCAAAATTTAAATCTGAACTTACCAGGAGGTGCACTTGGCTGAGGTGAGTAGCCTAGTGTAGTCTATTTTCTGAAAATCCATATTTTACCCCTTGAAACTGGGCCTGCGCAAATCTGGACTGGTACTTCTCGTATTGGTTCTGGTTTCCTGGTCTTCTGGTACCAATGAAAACTAGGGTTTCACTTTCCGAAGGCTCTGGCCACTAAAAAGGTGCGCTCAAGCTGCCAATGAGTTCGCTAGGCTAGGGCGCACTTCCCTATGCAGTTTTTAGGCTGAAATTTTCTTCCAACAAAAATCCCTAATTTGCTTGTCCGACAACAGTGACGGTTTTGGTAACCCAGTGAAAGGTGCTCTATTCAATCAAGCTCTAATACCATGTTAAATTTAGAGCTGCTATTAAGTTCTTTTAAACTTACTAGACAATAATAGCATAAGCAGGATCACTGAAAGAAACACAATCACAAGGTACACAACATTTATCTTGGGAAACCCTCATGGGGGAGAAAACGCAGCAAAAACTTCCTTAATATAGATAGCCAATACAATGCCAAGATAATAAACCAAACACTAGAGAATATCTAACACTGAGCAATGCGCCTCTCTCTTCCTTCTTCCAGCAACTGGCAATTGCAGCTTCCTTCAAACTTGCACACTAGATGAGTGACTTGAGTGAGCTAATGAGGCGCCTTCCACTCTTATTTATACTGGTTGGCAGGCTCTAGGGTGGTGACTCTTCATCAAGCAGGGCCAACTTCTTCACTTAGTGGTTAAAACCACTTTAATTAGGCCTGGGGGCCGACTTCTTAATTAGCAGCATATAATTAGGGTTTGACCAATCCACAAAAGGGGATTGATCTATAAGATAATAGCTCAATAATAAGTAGAATATTCTTTGCAGTTACAATATTTCAACACTTTTGAATTTAACTTGAAAACGACAAGCTTGAATCTTGCATGCATAAAAGTAACCAAGGAGAAGAATATTTTAAGATTTTGAGAAAGAGAAGGAGAAAAGATCTTGCTCAAGATGAATCCTTGGGCTATGGAGTCCTTTGGGGACTTTTGCTCCAAAACGGGGCTTGAAAATGTGTGAAGTATTTGACTCAAATGCTTCACCTCTCCAAGCTTGAGAACCTATGAGACTAAGCCAAAATCTTTCCAATCTATTTCGTTAAATATGGAAATTCCCTACAACTGAAATCTAGATAACATGTATATTAGCATAAATAAAACATGTAAATCTACAATTGTAAATGTAAAGGATAGCAAAATCAAACAAACAACCTAGTTTAAGAGATCTTAGATGCAAGGGCCACTTTAAGGAATTAGAATGGAAAGCAACTAATCCCAAATGAATCTGCAATCTTGTGCTCATTTTGTGTTGTTTGACCTTGTTCATTTGCTTAGGTGTTGTTCTTGAAAAAGGGTGGCTTAAAACCTTTTTGTTTTTTATCCATTTTACCCTTCATCTTGAAAATTGGCCTTCCTCTGCTTTGTTCATAAAGATGACTTGCTCTCCGTATGGCTTCCTCCAAAGTTTTGGGATTATCATATTGAATCTTGTCACTATAGAAGTGTTAAAGTTTCTGCTATTATTAGGTTACTTTCAATTTACTAGATAACAATAGCATAGATAGGATCACTGAGAGAAACACAATCACAAGAGTACACAACATTTATCTTGGGAAACCCTCATGGGGAAGAAAACCCAGCAAAACTTCATTAATATAGATAGCCAATACAATGCCAAGACAATGAACCAAACAACACAGAAATTCCTCTCCCAAGGATGTGCCTCTCTCTCTCTTCCTTTTTCCGGCAACTAGTAACTGCAACTTCCTTCAATACTTGTGCACTAGATGAGTGAGCTGAGTGTGTGTCTAAATGAGGCACTGGCCTCTCTTATTTATATAATATGGCAGGTGTGAATAGAAGTGTCTTTTCACTGGCAGGGCCGACTTCTCATTCTGGGTGGTTAGAACCACCTCTATTTAATCTAGGGGCCGACTTCTCATTCTACCTATTATAATTAGGGTTTGCCAATCCGCAAAAGGGGATTTGGTCAATTACATAGCTCGACATGATCAATCCACAAAAGGGGATTGATCTATTCAATAATAAATATATTTTATCTTTTATTTTATCCACAAAAGGGGATAAGAATATTCTTTGCAGTTACACAATATTTTAACAAGGAGGAGGGTAACCCACTTAGAAACCTTTGGATTTTGACCCTCTCATCCTTGATGAAGTCAACATACTCCAACAATTCAAAGAACCTATTTTCATATTCGTCCATTGACATGGTTCCCAACTTGAGTTCAAAGAACTCTTTCATCTTTCTTTTATAATAATGCTAAGACAAATATTTCTCTTGGAAAAATCCTTTGAACTGTCTCCATGAGATCTTCTTCTCATCAAGGTTCTTGGTTTGTTTAAGCTGATTCCACCACATAGTTGCCTTTCCTTGCAAGTGGTAGGTTGCAATTCTAGCTTCTACCCTTGAGGGGTAATCATGCAACTGGAAATATTTCTTCATTTCCAACAGTCAGGCTTCGACCTCTTCTCCTTTCCTATGCTCACCATTGAAAGTTGGTGGCTTAATCTTCTTGAGCTCACCTTGCAAGATGTTTTTCGTGGGCCTTCTCCTCTGCCTTCGGACAAGAGACACACTTGGGTTGCCTCCTAGCCTAGAACTTGCATGAGTTCTTTTGGTGGATTGCCTTGGCGAATGATAGCGCATGCTCATGCTTCTTGACTACCTATCATTTCCATGATCATTCCTTTTGTTATGGGATCTAGACGTTGATACTTGTCTAGCACTAGTTGCTTGCTTGGTGCTAGAGTCCTTGTTGACTTGCTTATGCAACATATTCAAGCTCTGAAGTATCTCTTCCTGAGCCTTCATAATCATTTCATTATCAGCTCTATAGCTTTACACTTCTCTATGCAGGCTTCTCATAGTGACAGGCTCCTACCTATCTCTTCTCCCATTTGACTCTGTCTCAACATTACCCATGCTGACATGCAGACCTTTGATCTCTTCCTCATGGCTGTAAGATCCATGAGCATCTTCCATAACTCCAGTCCTCATAGTTGCCTTCTTATACCTCTAATTCTGCAAGAAATGTGCATGCAATAATTATTGTTAGAAACATGCATAACATAAAACATTTCTTCCTTTAGAATACAGGTTATTGCTTCATCAATTTATGAAGGACACATTGCACCAATTCAAATTTTGATTCCCTTGATGCATTCCTCTCTAAAACAACTTTCCAACAGTTGTACCTATGCCTCAATCTGAGTTCTAAGCGAAAAGTTACAACATTTACATGTTGCAATTTCCACTCTTTTTTATACTGCTACAGAAATCTATTTATTAATTTCTGAGAAATTTTATTGCCCCTTATAAAATTATAGGTTGACAGATGTCTTCTACTCCTCAAGCCCTTTCCAATGACTATTTGCTTGCTCAAATCCAAGCTCTGAGCTAAAAGTTATGGTCTGGAGAAGTTTAAGTTGTTTTACCCAATTTATCCTTGTATGCTACAGGTGTCTTCTTTCTCTCCGAGCACATTTTTACCTACCTAGATCTCAAATCTGACTCCATGGTTGTCTTTTATGGTTCGTAAGCTTTCCATCGACTACTCATGTGCCCTAAACGGACTTCTGGGAAAGGAGTTATGCCTTCTGGAAGTAAACTTGTGCCAAAATTTTACCCTTACTATTTTGGTTGTAACTTTCTCATACGAGCTTTGTTTTGCGAACAATTTAGCTCATTGGATAGCTCTCTTCGAGTTCTCTTATTTAAGTTGCAGAAACAAAGTGTACCTTGATACTTTCTATTCTTGTGGGTTTTGATTGGACAAAAACGCGTTTAGGCCCTCAAAAATGCCCCGCAAGTTAATGACCTTCAAAAACCACAAAATTTCGCATAAAATTGGTTGTTTTACTACATTATCAGCCCCCTTAAATCTGAACCGTTGATCTCAAATCGTGTGGAATTCTCAGTCATTGATCTGCTAAACCTTCCCCAAGCCCGCGGATGAATTTCCACTGTCGATTGCCAGCCCGAAGCAATCTGGACCGTCGATCGCCATCCCGAAGCAATCTGGACCATCGATCTAAGCTCCAAATTTCCAAAACTGTCGACCCGACCGTCGACTGTCGGCTCATTCTCTTGGAAACCGATCCACGACACTTTGTTAAATCGGATGACCCAATCGTCGGCCATCCGCCCATCCCCTAGGAAATTGATTAGCAACACCTTGTTACACTAGCCAACCCTACTGTCGACCATCGGTCGTCGGCAATTGTCATTGGTGAATGGAACTCCTCACTAATCTAGTCGACACCCAACCATCGACCCATCGATCGTTGATCATCCTCGACGATTGACAAAACACTTGTCTAGTTCGACTAGCCGACCGTCGGCCATCAACCACTTCTATTAGCTGATGTGGCAACTGTTGACATGGCATGACACATGGATGTTGACGTGGCATGACACGTCATCCCGAGGTGTCAACTTGGCGAACATGGTACAACACATGGATGTCGACGTGGCACGACACATCATCACCCTCTTTCCCTCATTGACCATCGGTCGATTCTCTTGGACGACCCGAATAGCCCTGCCGAATCGGCCAACGCCCCACCATTGTCCCATCAACCCATTGGCTATTTCTCTTGGACGAACCAACTCTTCACCACTTCGGTCGACCCAACCATTCAGCATCAGCTCTTTCTCTTCGCGAATTTCCAACACTTAGAATTTTCGACAAAAACCCAAGTGAATTTGGGCAGTCGAACTCCCACTCAAGCTGATCTTGGTCATTGATTCTGCTCCAACCTCTAAATGGCTGAAATGAATACAGACCATCAATCTTATCCATTTTCCCAACCGCTGAAATTGAATCTCAACCATTGATTTGCTCAACCTTCCAAATCGTTGAAACCTTATGGATTTTTAAATTTATTTAAGTGAATCTCGGCCGTTGATCTTGCGATCAAATGTGTATCGACCATCAATTCACTGAACTCTGTTCAACTTCTACACGCGGCCATTAAACTTGAATTTCGACCTCCCAGGTCGAATTCCGACTTGCAACTCTACAGATTGACGCTATTGAACCTCTTAAACAGATCTGAGTCATTTAAACTCAAATCTTATTCACGAATTTAGGGATTTCTCTCTGATTTTTTTACCATTTTTCTCCAAATTTGTCACAAACAAAAACTACAGGAGCGAATTTGTCAAATTTGCACTGGTTCGAGCCCATACAAGCCCGATGTTTGAACCAGACACTTTGATACCATGATGTAACGTCCCCCAGCCCAACCAAGGGCCATTTCAGTGCAGAATACTCATAAAAACGAAATTTCTGCTAACTAATTAATTTCCTATAGCTTACAGCTACAAATTACATGCAAATTTGACTATTGTTTGATACCATTCACTTGATGCATCTATAGCATGCTAAAATCAACATGAATGCAGCCTAATAATAATTCAGTACAGCAACATATAAATTATTCTCAAATACACAAAGATCATGCACAACAATTAAACACATAATATAACACAGCAACAAGATAAAACACTTATCTTATGAGAACATTTGTGCAACCAGCTGCTTGGGACAAACGTTCCACCCAACCATAGACTGATTGTTCCAAATTTCAACAACCAGTCACCCTCGAGCTGAGGCTAGTAATCCACAAAAGAGGGTGGTCTCCCACTGTCCATTCACAGCTCATGAAACTCACAACCCACTGGTATCTTCCTACAACTATCTTGATTTTCCACCAGCTCTCTTCCTCTTGACCTACCCAACCCAAGAATGTACCCCTTCACTAATCTCAGTCCCTTGGGCATCCCATTTGTTTATCAAGGTCTCTCTAGCACAGGTAGCTAGGAATCTCTTAGCTCGGAACTCAAGGAATTCACTGCTGGGAAAAACTACCAGCAACAACAACAAACACTTGTTGTTTTAGTGCAACTCACTCAGGAGTTCACTCTTCAGGCCTAACAACCTAGTTCTTCAGTCTCCAGCTCCAAAATGCTCAAGATACGCTCCAGCATGCTCTAGAATTCGCCCTTCATGGATGCACCAGCTCCAATCTCTCTTCCTTGCTCTCCACTTGTTGCTCATGCCCAAAAATTTGAATGTATAAAACTATTGTCCCAACCCATACGAATTTCCTCTCTTTTGGCTTGCTTGCTTAACTCACACACTTCCCCCAGTTGATTGTACTCAACCCCCATGTGTCCAATAACTATGGGATGTGACCACTCACACCGACCCTCTTACATGCATTCAATGATTGGCTTTGGGAACACTCACTCAAAAATTAGAAGGTTCATATACAAAATAGCAAATTTAGGAAAAATGGGTTGAATTAACATACATGGGTAATTCCCCCTTGGACCCCCCCTTGACCATTCTCTTAGACCCTCCCCTCACTTGTGGATTAATTCATCCCCCATCTCTGTCCATATCCACTTAGCAGTTGGCATTCCATTTTATTATTAAAAACATAGAAATGCAATTTGCATATTACATCGCTTGGCCGTAGCCACACATTATATCTATATTAAGCATTAATTAAACTGGGGATTATAGTGATGTTACAAAAACCACCCTTGAAGACAAAAGGTTTACACGATACAATACCAAATCCAGTGCAAGCAAGGCTGATTTCTCTAACTATATACAATCACTGTAAAAACTATGGTAGTGACAGTAATGGAGCCATTCCCAATTTCAAGAGCTATGTAAACAAGTCCACCATCATAAAGAATGACTTTGTCAATCAATATGGATGCTTACAATGTCTTTGTTAATATATTACAAGAAGGGAAGGACACTATCACCAATATCAAATGCAATGAGATGGAATATACATCACAAAGACATAGTCACCGCCAAGGATGCCACGATGCATAAGGCTACAAATGCTCAGGGAGACTAGGAAGGAGAAGCTAGGACAATACACAAAGGAAGATCAAAATGCAAATCAAGATTTGGAGGCTACTGTTTTCAAGTAACACAGATAGCAATCTCAAGGGAAAATGACATGGCAAAAAATCATGTATTTGAAACTTTGTAGTAGTCAATGCAAAAGGAATCTAAAATAAAACACATTATTGCATCCTTCCAGAAATCTGTATTCATTTGTGCTAGAAGAACCTCAAACATCGTAGAACTAGAGTCGCTTTGATACCATGTTGGAGGCTGAAGATAACAATCAGAAACACAAATAGACAAATGCACACACAAAAACACAATATATGCAAATTAATATGCATTAATAACAATTGGGGATGTCAATGCAAACCAAAATGGTCAATATTTATAGATGGGCAGGTTGGCTAAAACAGACAATCTGAAACAACCAATAAAATATATTGCTAAATGAAATTACGTGCCCAAACAATGCATGTAAAAGAAAACACAATTAACATTTATTTAAATTTCCATCATCTTCTGTAGTAGGAAACTCTAGAAACTCGACCAAGCATTAACTTTAAGAGATGATATTCTTTTAAATGACATTGTCCAAAATCAGATGCAACAACCAATGTTTAATCTGGCAGTTGTGAGGGGAAAGAGCTTCCCTAATGCAAGTAGAATGGTCCTTAGTCATCAGTGGCGATTAGGAATTGGAACTGTTGGGAATTGAGACTATAATTTCTACTAGAGTCTTTGGTTGCTCCTCCAAAGTCTTCGTGTTATCCAACTTTTAGTTGATATGTTCTTCATCAAAGTGGTGTAATATCCCTAGGGTTTCTGAGCTAGGAAGAAAGGGGTAAATCCAGCTTGCAAACAAATTTATTTCCCAGTGTCTTGCAATTTTCCACCAACAGTAAGCATAAAGTAACCAGTAGATCAGTTTGTCAAATATAATGCATGCATTCCATTGACCAGGAAGTAGAGAGACAATTATGGCATCATTATTATGGACTGTAACCCCAAATCACATCATTACAAAATCCCCTAATGGCTGTAACAACAGCTGCACAATATCTCTACCATACTTCAGATCTTAAAGGCTGCAAAGGCAGCTGCAATATTCCACTAAACACACAGAGCTAAGGGATGCAAAAACCTCTAAACACACAGTAAACAAGATAGATAACCTGGAAGTGATGCCACAGACTTCTAATAGCTGAATCCACTGTAGAGAAACCCCTTGCCCAGGGTAAATCGGCCCACCGAGTGTCCACGGCTCCTCTACTCCACGCTGCTCTTTAATAAAAGGGTTTGGTTCTGCAGCTAGCCTCCACAGCCCCTTTTCCACACGAATCTACAGAGGAAAGAGGTGGGGCGGCCTCCCTAAACCCCCCCCCCCAAAAAAACTTGACGGCCTGCTATAGTAACCTTCACGGCTTGGCTGAGAAGTGAATCGGCCCATCCAAACTGCCCTTAGTGATACCCCAAGAAAGGCATCAGCCCCTACAGCTCACACAAATTCCTCCTACGGTCCACGTCCTGTAAGAATGAGGCAGATCGGCCCTCCTAAGACAGTCCACAAACCCTTAAGACAAATCGCTGCACCAATAGCTGACTGAAAACCATCACTGCAAATCGATCCACCAAGCAACTTACTATCTCCCACAATACGCTGCACAAATAGATAGTAGGCCTGGTGGAGATAGTGGCAGAGTAATCCAAGGTTGAGCTAGGGTGAGCACAAGGCCCCACCGAAACTCAACAGAAGATAAGGGTTTCCCAAGCCTCCAAAGGACTTTGGCAACTGCCTCCAAAAACAGAGAAGAGATACTCCAAATGAATTCCTGTGTGATCAAATGAGCCTCCCATCTCCTTATATAGTTTTTCCTTTTGCTTGATTCCTTCTTTTTATGTGACTTGTTCTTTAAGTTGGGTGACATCAAGTCACTTTACCCCCTTTTTATCCTTCTTTTTACCCAATGTCACTTTAAAAATCAAACGTTGCCTCCCTGGGTGGCTTTATTCAACCCCACGGCTCCCTTTCTTTGGGGATATAGTCTACGGGAAGCCCCATTAGATTAATACGCCCTCCCTCTAATGAGGTCAAAAGGGAGGGGACATGACAAGTGGCCATACAGCTTGTGATATTCACAATAATTTTTTGGTGTTGCCCTAAGTACTTGGTTTATCATGTCCTTTTTTGCCCATTGTTTATCCCATTTTTTTATAGAGGTGGCAGAAGTGTTAGATGTATATATGGAAAGAGTGAAAAGACTTCTTTTGAAACTGTTTTCGTGATTATTGATTTGGGTGTGAAGTCCCCTTTTGGAGTTTTATCTTAAATCTCCAATGCGAACTGAAAAGCTTACTCCAAAGAAGTGATAATGAAAAGCACCATTCCTTACTTCAAATAAGGAAACAATTCTTCAATGAAACTTAATCTGAAGGGTCTCATCAGACACTATGTCTTCCAATTTTATAGACAGATTGTTGAGCTGATAGATATATTGTTCCACGAATTGCCCAGTGAACTACCTGAATTGTAGTCAAAGCATATCCTCTTTGTATCCTAAGGAATAAAATCTTTTGTTGACTGTTGCATTAAATTGTGGCTGGTATTGCTAATATGTAGTACCAAGGTGTTAAACACGAGACTGCCACCAAGTATTTGCTTGGTCCTTCCTATTGACTAGCTATTATAATTTTCTAGCCACTCATCAAATTCTGCTCAGTCTGCAGATAAGCCTTGACCTCAAGTTGTGACCAAACAGAATCGTAACCTTAACAGAGAATCTAATTTAAGAAAATAAGTAAGGTATATCTAGATTCTAACCAACCACTAAATTGCAACTTTTAATGGAGTTAAATAGTTAATTCCTTTGAAATCAGGGTCGTCATCAACATCCAAAACATGAACCTACTCTCCAACAGCCTAACAATTTTTGTTCTTTCTATTCTAGGAGCTAGTGTTCTTTTCTAAGTTAACATCCAAAACGTGAACCTACTCTCCAAGAGTCTAACAATTTTTGTTCTTTCTATTCTAGGAGCTAGTGTCCTTTTCTAACTCTTGTCATGTGTGCTACAATGATCCAAAAGCTCTCAAATAAACTATAGTTGTACATAAGGTATCTTGATTGGCTTTTGCCTCATCCTTCCCTATTTTTATCAGACATATAGTGATGTCAATCCACCTTGTTAAGAATATCTTGGTTAATTTATTTTCCACACTAAGTTAAGCCTTTTCCATTTAAGTTATCTCATGTCAAAGTATGATACAAGCATAATCTATGGCAAGACCACTTGTAGAAATTTTAAAAAGTAATGATCCAAAAGGAAAATGCAAAAATACTTTAACCTCATAATCTCAATTTAGCAACCTCATCCATACTTACCAACGGTCATCCAATTTGGTGGCTGTATTCTACATTTCCCACGTTTCTTCAATGCAATTGCCAACCATAGTGGTACGTTTGCAGGGATTTGAGGACGGAATGGACCAAAATCTCCCTGCACATACATATTAAAAATATTTAAGCCTCTGTTAAAGCCAAAAATCAAATTGTATAAGCAAAACTTAACATAGCTGATGGCAATAAATAAAACATGGAAATTCCAAAGAAGAATGGTAAGAACAAATGTGCACACTGATTCCCAAGTAATAAGAAGAGATGGAGATGGTCTAGACTCTATACACAAATCATGTTTAAAGCATCCATGCGCACGTTTGGAATAATGTCCGTCATCTCGTCCTCTGCCAAAAATTCAACCTACACTAAAAACTAAATCAAAACCTTTGTAAACTCTATTTTTTTAATTTACCTGTTAACAGACTGCAAGTAATTAAAATATTTCAAGACAAAACAAAACGAGAGATTTCTATCTGGAAAGCAAAGGACTTGCCTCTGCTGAAGAGAAAAGAGATAATTGTGGATCGGACTGGCCAGCCATTGCTCTATTAATCAACCTTTATGCACCGTGGCAAAATTCCTAAATTAACACAAAATAACTATTAAATTCATTCCAAATCTGAGTCATTATAATATCTTCCACTCCAAATCTTGGCAGCTCTGGCATCAAGACAATGCCTCTGTACTGGTTTGATTTCAGTAAATAGAAGGTAACTAATTTCTAGCTTAAAAAAAACGAGTATTGACTTAATGAAACAGCCATAAAAAGAAGATGGATATCAATGGTCATTCCACAACAATATACAAGCCAATTTAAGTGAATAGTAATATTTACATACTGGAATAAACATAAAAAGAAGAAAGTTATCAATTATCACTACATGAATGAAACCACTGTTTACAAAACTCTTTACCAAGAGGTATTCAAGTGAGAAGGAATTATTTAAGTTTCCTGTTGTACTTTTGGGAGATGACTTTTGCACTCCAGTTGCCCTATTTTGGTCATTGGTGGACATTGATACAATTTCATTTCATTTCATTACAATACACATCCACATGTGACTGCTTTCATTCTACAACATGAAATTCAAGACAAGTAATAATCTACAGCTGCCCTCCTCAAAACTACTCTAGTACGTGGAAATTTCCTTTTGGAAAAGCTTACTTAATTTGATATATTGAATCGAGGTAAATTTAGCTCAAGTCCACCTCGTTTTGTTGGGCATTTATTTATAAAATTATATATATTACATCAAGAAAAAGTAGAAAGCATTGTTAGTGCAAAACAATGTCAACCTGAACATTACGATCATTATAATATAATTAAGGGAAAATTTTAACTAATATATAAATTATAATTTTGTTAAAATTGTTGCAGTAATATTAATTTTTCAACTAATACATAAAACTGTATTTGCCACAGATATATTTTTAAAGTTATATACAATTCCCATGAAATGATAGAACCTCAGTATATATAGTATTATATTAAAGTATCATATAAGTACTTATAAATTGAATGTGTAAATCAACACCAATCAATTTTACATTAACATTATGACATGATTACATATACATATCCTTAAGAATGTGAAATCTAATCATCAGTAACACCAAAAATGTTTGGCATTATTCAATAACTCTAATGTCTAAATCAACATTGATCAATTTTAGATTGACATTATAACATGATTATATTTCACAATTCTATATATATATATATATATATATATATATATATATATTGAAATATAATCAATCATCAATAACAAAATTTAGACAACTGCCATCATATGAAATAGCAAACACAGGGTTACCGGAAGCTTCCCCCGTCCCCTCGCTTCGAAGCCCCGAAGCTCGATCAGGGCGGGTGCGTCCTAGAAGCTTCCTCCGAAGCGCGACTCAAAATTTTTAAGCGCGATTCCCCCTCAGAAAACGCGATTCCTGCCAATTTGGAAGCGTCCCCTCTGAAACGCGCTTCAAGGAAAATTGCGCACGCTTCAAGGGGATCTGCATCTTCAAGCAAAAGTTCAATTTTTTTTTTTAATTTTTGGAGTTAGGGTGGGACCTAGCTTAGGCTTAGGGTTGAGGGAAAATAATGAAGAGAATAAAAGAGCTCTTTCCCCTCTATTCTCCTCATTCTTTCATCTTGAGCTTGGAGGAGAGAGCAAAGGAGAGGTTGAGAGTGCAGATTTGTGAGAACTTGGAGGAGAAAGCAAAGGAGAGCTTGGAAGAGTGAGCAAAGAGGAGCTTGGAGGAGAGAACA
>ML777314.1:213280-223633 GCA_009831015.1 Picea engelmannii
GAATGATTAATCATTGATGAACTATGTAGTATGGATGCCATTTCTATCTATATTGATGTACAAATATGCATGTTTTCATATATTCTGCAGCTAATTTGTTTTTCTACATATTTTTTTGAATATAAATGCAATATATATAAAAAAATTATATATATATATATATATAACAGACGCTTCGCTTCCGAGGATTTTTGGAAAATGACGCTCCCGCTTCTGGCAACACTGAGCAAACATCGTCTTTAAACCAAGATTAAACTCGCCTCATTCAATTCATGCTTGAAAAAAAAAATCTATAGTGGTAGATGGAATCAAGCATGTGCTAAATACCATAGCATGTAAACAAAGAAGCGGTCAATTTAATGTACCTAAAATATGACCATTACAAACATTATAACGAATATTAAAAATTGTATCCTATCAAATATCTGCCCATAGTGAAAGTTAGAGCACGACCTGCACATAGTTATTGAGCATCAACTACACTCAAATTCTAGATCATGAAATAATCATAATCACCATTCTAAGGACCTATTCTTCATCAAATTACCCAATTAGAAAAAGTGGGCATATTCACTTTCCTTTTCCAAAGTAGGTAAAGGGGAGATTTATTAGCTCTACCTAATGGTAGAGAGTTGCCCGACATTGCCTCGCAAAATTTGTAATGCTTTTAGAGATGAGATAATTGGACAAAGCAAACCAAATTTACGGCCACCAATTTGTACACCTTCACAAATCCCCAATGAACGTCAAAGTATTACATAACTTGATTTAGAGTACAAATATTTCCAACTTTGACATTGTTGTGATTATAGGTGGGATGCCTTGTTTTCCTTCAATTAATGAAATTCTATAATACAAATATTAGAGGGAAGTAGGGAGCTAAGCTATCTAGAACAATGTGAGCAAAGTTCAACTTTAACTTAGTCTCATGAAGAACTTGCATATAAAGCTTGAATTCCTTGGATAGTTATCAGAAATCTGTGTCCCTTCTGAATATCAGATTTGTCGTCTCGTCCCCGACACATCGACAAAATTGAAACATTTGAAATGTTTTAAACTAAAGTAGCTCTGTGAATAATGATTTGAATCAAGGATGAAGAAAGGTATGAAATGCTTTGAAAACTTTCAATGAATGATATCAAAACGAATTCAGGATAACATCAAAATCCTCAACCCTGTGAGGGTTTTTAAAGACTAAATTGGGTGAGCTTGACCAACAAAAAGAGAAACAAAACAAAACTATCTTGCAATATAATGAATAATATAGAATTCACCCGGATCGGGTGACACATGGCTCCTTTGGCCAAGATGGTTTGGCAGGTGGCAAGTGCGTGGGTAATAATGGTGCAGGGCGAGAGGTTTCCTCAGCCTGTTCGACCCCCGTCACCACCTAGGTTCATGAGCTCACGACAAGACCCTCTGACTCAAACCTGGACGAAAGCTCGACTGGGAATGATGGGCAGAGGATGTCGCAGGACAAGGAGGTGCACAATGCTCGGGTTTCTCCGACCGATGATGGAAATGAGCCCTTCAATGCCCACCAGTGACCTGATGAGCTCTGTCTTGGTTGGCATTATGTGTGAGCATGGGAAGATGTTTCTAAATATGGGTAAGTTCATGCCTTGGTTGATTCTTGTTGATAATGTTCCTCATTTTGCTCGAGCTTGGGAGGGTTGGCAATCTTGGGTCTGTTTATTCATGGTGCCTAGGAAAACAAAGATGGAGCTCTCAACTGAGTGCAAGAAGAGGATTGCTCTTGCACTTGAGGAGGCAGTTGCGCATTATCAGTTTGTTGTTGACCCGGCTGACAAGGAAACGATGCGATTCAGGAGAAGGAGGTCAAGACTTTGAGAGCGTATACTAAAGATGAATTCGTGGACAAGCAAGTTGGGATCATCATTCCAAACCTCGATTGCACCAGGAACAGAGATACTAAGTTTCACCGTACAATGGAGCTTTATTGGCATGCCAAGGCAATGGTGGCACAGGGTATGAGGCCACAGGAGCAGGAGTTCAGGAGATTTATTCAACGTTTGGAAGCCCTGGAGTGCCAAACCAATATGTTAATAACGTTGGTCTCTTGGCTAGTCAAGAAGCATGGTGGCATCTTTCAATTGGCAAATGACATAGGAATGGCCTCGAGCTCTCGCCCCCCCCCCCCTTCTGACAACTCAGCATGATGCTTCTCAACCCAAGGGCGCTCCCTAGGTTCATGATTTGGATGGATGACATTCTTGTTGTTTTATTAGGTCTGCACCATATGGGTCTGCTAGTTTTTACAGTGCTATGATGTTGTTTTGATATCACTGTCTCAGACTAGTTAGTAGCTATAATTTTCTATATGCACTCTATTTCATATGTCTTTTTTACAGCTGGCCTGGTTTCCCTCAGGGCAGAACAGCAGACTTTTAAGTCTGTGATGGATATCTGGGTCGAATTTTAGACATGATGACATCTTTGTATATTTTGTCCATATATTAATAGAAAAATTGCTTACCTACAAAAAAATAATGAATAATATATAATTGTAATGTGTATGGAAACTGTATATACAAGGCCTAATGCAAAAATTGCCTTCATCTTTAAATAATTATCAAGCATTGAGAAGTAAACATTTTTCCATTATTGTATGTGCAATGCCTCATTATTCTTCGTCCAAGTAAGATGAAGTTTATAGAAATGTAGAATGAATATTCAAGTTTATAGGTGACCTAATTTATCAAGGAAGGTATGAAATGATTTCAAAACTTCCAATGAGGATATCAAAAGCAAAGTCTTGATAGTAACAAAATCCCCAACTGTTTGAGGGAATTTAAAGATTATATTGGATGAGCTTGACCCAAAAACAATTAAACGAAAACAAAACTATTCAATAATCTAATGTGTAAATAGAATTGCAATGTGGATGGAAACTGTATACAAGGTATGATGGAAAAGTTTCCTTCAACTTTGAATGGTTGTCAAGGGTTGAGAAGTGAAATGGGGAATGAATATCAACTTTGCCTTATTATTCTTCATCCAAGTAAGATAAACTTTATAGAAATGGCAAATGAATATCTATGTTTATAGATGAAGGCGATGTTTTTAGCGTGTTTTAGGTGAATGAAGATTCTATGAAAAATCCCAAGCCCTAGGTGACTAATGTCCTTATGATCTCAATTAAACAAGTAATTGTTGAAGTTAATTAATGCTGAAATTAAATTTCAGACCATAGCATTAATCACACAATAGCTAGAAATTAAATAGCATAACCAAAAAAAACAATTTCACACGACACAAGTAATTACTCCTTCAAAACTAACTTTTCATTCCTTCGAAAAACTTACAAGGAAACCTCCACACGCTGCCCAAAAAATAGTACTACACAGTTACCGAAATCACCTTGAACTTGAGCTTCTACAGGCTGCTTGAGAGGTAAACCTGTTGAAAAAAACCAGAAACAGCAGTTCTCTATTGTACAGACTGTATGGTTGTTGTACAAATTCAAACGGTTTTGTCCGTACGAATGTATGGACTTACTTATGATTGTACGAAACTGTGCGCTGCCTGGAAAAGCATCTTTACCGGTTGCCTGCACTCTCTCTCTCTCTCTCTCAACTGCTCATTTGTTCTTATGTTTTTGAACTCTCTATCTTGACTTGTCTTTACAATTTTAGCAGAAACCAAAACCCTAATCTATTTATGAGATTACTCCTGTTCTAAGTTATGCATGCATGAAATACACTTTTTAGACTCAACTGCTAAAAATAAGACTTCACTTTTTAACTAAAGTGAATTACAAAATAGAATTTATTTTTCAAAAATAGAATTACTTTTCAAAAATAT
The DNA here is from genome assembly GCA_009831015.1 of Picea engelmannii. Classification (NCBI taxonomy): domain Eukaryota; kingdom Viridiplantae; phylum Streptophyta; class Pinopsida; order Pinales; family Pinaceae; genus Picea; species Picea engelmannii. Next base: position 217,106 of record ML777314.1, read on the forward strand.
CTCAAACTACTTCTCACATGTTCACACAGAACCTATGCAGAAGTTCTTGTCAAAGCTATAATTCTCAAATTTGCCTCCTCTGGTGTCTTGTCCTCCAAGATCTTGTGAGGACACGGGTTCTAGATGTAGATTATTGTGTTACATGCCTTTTACCAAAGAAACAAGGGCAGGTCCTCGTCATGTATCATGGCCTTAGCAACTCCTATGATGGATCAATGCTTCTGCTCTGCAACCCCATTCTATTGGGGGTTGTATGAAACTATCAACTCCCTATTTACTCATGCCTCCTTGCAGAAACCCTCGAACTCCTTGGAGGTACTCACTCCCATTGTCTCTCACCGCATCACAAATAGTCCTCTTTGCCTTGGTGTTCCTCTTCCTGAACTCTGCTACCAACAAGGGAGCAGTAACATGAAGAAGAACCACTGGAGCCTGAACTATATCCCATAGTTCAAGATGCTCCAAGACAAACACTATTCTGGTCTTCCAAGGGGACCAGTTGCTAGCACCTGCTAGCCTATCCTCTGCCCTCATTTGTGTCACCGACATGACCACCCATTGAAGCCCAAACTGATGCTAAACTCTGCAAAAGAAAACAGCCTCACTCCTGTACACACAGGTGTGAAAAGAGGTTGTCCAAAACTGTCCAAAAATTCTGCCAACTGTATGCTTCACAAATCAGCCAACACTTGGCCCTTAGGCTCTGATACCATGTAAAAATTTTGAGGAACTAAAGGCTGCCCAACAGATCTGTCTTTTGACCTCTTGTTGGGCTCTAAGTTCAAGGTTTCAAAGCTGTTCTTGTTGATGTTTTAGGACAGCAAACAGTTTTGAAAATTCTCTCCTCAAATCTGCCTTTAAACTGATGATTGGATGCTCTTTTAAGGTGCCCTTGCAAGTGTTTTTCGTAACCAAGGTTAGCACATGCATAAACCTCAAAACGTACAATACCCTCTTAGATCTTTTAACTAATTTACAGCAGATAAATAACTAAGCATACATGAAAATTGAACACTTTATGTTTTTGGTCAACATGACCCTAGAAAAACCCCCATGGGGAATACCAATAAGAGAGAGATGTATATATAGGTGTCTCAAGCAAAAGCTACAATGATAAAAAGAAACAAAGGAACTTGTTACAATAGGCTTGCTCCTCACAAGCTAAACCAAGAGTTCCCTTGAAGTTGGCACCCCTTTTGTGCTTGTGCGCCCTCTCTCATATGTGCCTGCTAGAAGATGTGTTGCGCCCCTCTTGAAGTTCCTTGCCTGCTTGAAGATATAGGCAACCCCTTTGTGCTTGGGTTGCACCCCCACTCCAACAAGCCACCCTCCAACTCAAGGCTCCCACACAGTAGTGTGCAACTACTAAACTTGATGCGCACCCTCTCTTAGCCTCACGCCCTCCATTAATGCTTGCGCTGCAACCTCAAGCCCTTACGCCCTTATCTCTCACAAGTGCGCCACCTCCAAGCTTGAGCTTCCTCCAACACTTGTGCGCCTTCCACTCCTCAAGAGTGCGCCCAAGCCTCCAAAACCTCACTCTCTTTTCTCTTCACTCCTCTTCTCCTCACCCAAGTCTCTCAAGTGATCAAGTGAAGAATAGAGTCTCTCTTTGCCCTATGGGCCCCCTTTAGCCATCCAAGGCCAAACCTAAAAGACCAATGGCTAAGATTAACTCTTGCCAAGTCTAATCAATGGGTGAGATCTCATCTCATAAATCTCACTTGGAAACCCACTTTGCTCAAGTTTCCATAGTTTGCTTCATGTCTCTTAATTCACCCACAAAGTGAATTAATTGTCACTTTATGACTTAAGTGGCATATTTCACTTTTGACTTAAATCTCCTAAGTCAAAGTGAAATTAGAACATAAAGTAAAGGTATAAGGGTAATAGTCTCCCCCTTTGTGTTTAGAGACTCACAAACACGAGGGGACCACTTTCCAAGGTACCCAAATCTCAACAATCCAATCTCAAGACTTTGATCCTTTCCCTGTCTGGTTTCAGCTAGAGCTTTGAACTCCTGAAACCTGCTAAAGACCTCAACCTTGGTCTCTAAGAAGTAGATCCAAGTCTTGTGAGAGAAATCATCAATAAAAGAAACATAATACATGCTTCTTGTTATTGACACTACTGACATCAATCCACAAACATCCAAATGTACTAGGTATAGAATCCCCTTAGACCTATGCTCATTGCTTGAGAAAGTTACTTTGCCATGCTTGCCAAGCGTGCACCCTCTACATACACCATGCTGCTCAATATTGAACTCTAGAAGACATGTGACTATCTCCCTCAAAATAGGTAACGCCCTGTGATGCAGGTGCCCCATCCTCATATGCCACAACTTCACTAGTTGTCACTGTTATGCACCAAGGCTCGAACAGGTTCACCCTACAACCTGTCAAATTACCTTCTCTAACCCCTATTACTTTAGTTGTATCTGGGCTAGATTCCTTTGATAAGGACTTGTTGGTCCTTGAACTCTAATGCAAAGCCATTATCCTCCATAAACAAAACTGAAAGCAAGTTCTTCCTAAGATCTTGTACAAACAAGACATCGTAAAAAAAAAATGAATTACCTGGCTAGAGCTGGAAGGGAATAGTACAAATCCTGCTACTGGGTACTTGGCATCATCACCAAGCTCAACTTGTACTCCTGGGTCCTACTTCAAACTAGAAAACAATTGTCGCGCTGATGTCATCTATCGAGAAGCCCCACTATCCACATATCACACATTCCTCAGAATTGTGTTGGTAGAAAGGCAAGATACCAACAAGAAATCCTTCTCGAACTTGGCGGAAAACTCATTCATTTGAGTTTCTGTAGAAGCTGCTACCTGCTTTTGTTGTTACTTCCCTTTACCCTTCTTCTTATCTGGACACTGTGATGCATAATGACCGTTCTTATGACAACTAAAGCAGTTGATTTCACTCAAGTCCTTTCCTACTGTGAGGCTGACTCCTTACTCTTTCCCTTACCCTTGTCAGGTCCTTTACCTCTGCCCTTATTTGACTGACCAAATAGAGCTAGGTTCTCTTCACCATCCTTCTTGCCAACCTTTGACTCCATCCAAGTCTCCTCCTGGATATAGTCATCCCAAAGCCTCTCAAAGTTAGGAAGTTTTTCTCAAGCACAAATACCTTTGACAAATGGTTCCCATGAAGTTGGGAATCCATTTAGTGCCATGTTCACCAACTCTGCATCTTCAACCTTCTCCCCAACTACTGCAAGTTGATCACAAATTTGTGTGATCTTCGTAAGGTAACTGGTGACTGTGTATGATCTGGTCATCACTATGGATCTGAGTTTGTTCTACAATATCATCTACCTGTTTATGTTCTAACTCTGGTAGAGACTAACCAAGGCATCAAACATCTCCTTCACTGTCTTCTTCTGGGATACGTGAGGGATCAAATGATCCTTTATGGCATCCAAGATCATCCACTTGGCCATCACTTCCCTCTTGTTGTGAGCTATCAACTGTTGCAGATCTATAGGTAGAGTAGTAATGTCCTTGACAATATCCTAGAAATCATTCTCTTATAGTAAGAGTGTAACAATAATTGTTCTCATTCATCTTGATTAATGTAAAAAAAGTTGAGAAAACAAAGTAACCTAGCAGAAAAATAGCCCAAAAGACACTAAAGCTACCTTAAAAACATAAAAGTCAAACCTTATACTGAAAAAATCAGATTCTGCAATAAATGATTAGATCTTAATAAAACATCATACAAGGATGGTTGATTTCGACGAAAAGTGCTAATGAAGATCCATAACTAAGTAGATTAATTTTCCAGTTAACTCTAATGTATATTTATAAAAAGGAAAAGATGAGTTTAGACTCCTCTAGAATAGACATTTCTAATTTTAACAAAGGAACTACTTTAGCAAGGAAGTTGCCTGCATTAAGGGGGTGTTGCTTACATTAAAGAATTTTCTTGAATCACCTCATAGTTTACTGCCTAGAACTATATTTACATAACATGAAACAACCAGTGTGGACTTCGAACATGGCACAAATTCTGCCAGCATGGACCAATGACATGACATAAAATCACTCAATAAGACAAAGTAATCATCAATATTCTAATTTGCTGCCCCATTAATTTATTTTGTTTTTCTTTACTCCTAAAAGGTTGTTTGGTGAGTATGCCACTTGATCATTCATATAGCAATACATGAGCTCCTCTTCTCCATTGTTGTGTGTGAACAAGCCCTGGTTTTGTAACTAAAGTATGTAAGTATCAAACAAGTCAATGTAATGCCATGTAAAGTAATCAATTTTGACTTTATCAAACATGCCAATATAAGGACCACTAGATCCAAGTACACCTAGTCAAGCAACCCCTAGCTATAAGTGGACATAGTCATAAGAGAGGTGACATTCTTTGATTTTGGATATCTACTCTAAAGGCTAGGCTTTAAGTGCAGTTTTACAAACCTATATTGTACTATCGATTGAGATAAGTACTATGCTCTTTCACAGTGGGTTTTCCTCCTGATAAAGGATTGTTTCCCACTATAAACTTTGTGATGATGTGTGGTTGTGATTGAATGATGCATATGATAAATAATAATGAATCAAATGGTATATTAGCATTTTATTTCAGTGACTTAAAGCTATACATATAGTGGTCACTTATCGCCTTGTTTAGTGTTTAGCTATCACTTTCATGTTACTCAGTTATCACACTTTTTAGTTAGAATGGTATCACTGTTAACAATATAATCATGGGTAGTACTTTTTGATTTCTTATTATTAGTTACCAGTAAGGCTTGTTAAGTTTACCAACTAGATTTATTGAAAGGGTCATTTTTTATTACTTCTAAGGTTTTAGGTTGGAGTTCATTTTAGACCCAACAATTGGGGGGGCATTCTGCAAGCTTAGAATGACCTTTCAACAAGAGAGGATATCACTGGTGAACTCCAAAAGGGGTTTTGGGGGGCAATCCCAAACATCATGAAGATAAGAAAGTCCAATGGCACCAGAAAAAGAAGATCAAGAAACCTAAGACTAGCTTGAACCAAGGTGGTGAGCAAGCATCACGAACATCCTTGAACATTGGAAAGGGAACATTTGAAGAGATTCCACTAGTAGAAGCTAAGTTCTATCATGCAACGAAGTCAGAAGAGGATCACACAAATGGGGAAACCGATTCCCCTAAGGATTTGATAGCTAAATCCACCAAGCTCTTCAAGAATCCAAAGAACAAGAGCCAACACATTTGAACCTTGTATAGAAAATTGTATAGAGATTTGTATCATGAAGCAATGTTACTAGACTTGAACTCGACAAAGATTCAATTGGCCTAGGGCTCGTCAAAGTTATACAACTCAGCAAACTCCATTCAAGACTTGGCAAAACTCAACAAATAGAAAAAAAACCTCAAAATATAGTATTTTTTGGGAAACTCGCAAGTCTGAGCCAAATTTGGGGAGTTTAAGTTGTTGATGTTGTAGCATCAGACAGGTACTTCCACGTTGGCTTGTGTCTAGCACATGGAAGTCGTCCTTGTAACCTCTCAGAAAACCTTAGGAAGTTCACTTTATGAGTAATTAATAAAGTGAATGATCTTTTAATTAATTAAGTTAAATGCCTAAGTTTGGTGGCATTAGTAAATTAAGAGAGTTGATTAAGTCCTAACCGTCATATCTAAAGTGAACGTGAGAATAGATCTCAATCGTTGATCACTTTAGGAGATCTAGGGTTTTGAACTTAGGGTAAAACTCAAGGTTATAAAAGACAGCCTAGGTGAGAGGAGGAGACAAAGTGATGGCACACAAAGAGTGAGTGAGCACTCAAGTGTGCATGGGCAGGGGCCAAGGAAAGGCAGCAAGGAGATAGCAGCCAAGAGGGCTAGGTTATTGTTGCAGTGTATTTCTCAAAAGGACATGTTGTCGTCCTTATACACAACTGGGGTAACGTGGAAGAAACCTTCAATCCACTTGGTGTGTCCTTGGGGGCAAGTCTCGAGTCAAGGTGTTGTCACCTGATCCTCAATTCCTCCGTCTAGGCTAACTCCTAACGAAGCCAAGGGGGGTAGTCCCTATAAAAATTAATCTAAAGCTTTTCTAAACTAAGAAAGAAAAGACACTTAATCTAGGAGTTTATTGCTTGAAACAAAATTAGATCATTTAACACTTAGCATTTATCATCATCATAAAACACTTTGCTCATAAGACATTCATAAATCAAAGGATACAATATCTGCAAGACTATGAAATAAAGAAGCAATAAGATAAATCAAGCTAGATTAACCTTACCCTACTATATGATAGCATACCTTCAAGGCTTTACCAATTAATCACAAAACTGAAATGTAAGATACATATTACCTCATGAAGAAAATTGCATTTAAATCAAAGCATCCACACATTTGAGTCCACACCAAAATAGTTCCAAAGTCTTTAGTATTCCAGAATGATTACAACAATATTACAAATGCTTGCCCAAGACCAAACTAACTTGGGAGAGGTCGACCCTTGCTTATATAGCAAATGGGGGTGATAACTCCTATGAGGGATG
>ML777314.1:231195-321709 GCA_009831015.1 Picea engelmannii
AACTAACTTGGGAGAGGTCAACCCTTGCTTATATAGCAAATGGGGGTGATAACTCCTATGTGGGATGCGCATCTAGGGTTTAGGAATGCGTGAGTCTTTGGAGAGTTGCGCATGAGTGGAAGAGTAGATGCACAAGAGATGAGGGTAGTGGATGTGGAGTGGTGTGGAGGCATGTGGAGTGGAGGAGTAGTGGATAGGGAGTGAAGTGAGGTGAGAGTGGGAGTGAGTGGGAGTGAAGGGGTAGTTAGGGAATGCGTGGATCTTGGGGATGTGCGCCCTTGCTTTAGAACTCGCCACGTACGAAAGTGGGGTCGAGTTCCCACATTGGGATCTCCCCCAAGTCCACATCACTCAATCAAGTCAACCTCATCCTTTAGCTAACTCGCCTAGGCTTCCAGTTGACTGGGGACAGGAGAAAAACATGTTTCAAATATGTTCCCCAGTTCTCCTAAAAAATAAGAGATTAATTTAATTACCTATTTTCCGTATTTTTCGAGTAATTTTGATTTTTTAGTGATAATAATCACTTTTTTGTCTCGAAAGATGGGAAATAAGGGTTTACATGATACTTTGGACTGGAAAACGACTATAAATATGGCATCTGACAATGTTTGATGTCATATTTTTACAATTTATTGACTCAGAATTAATAAATTCCATTTTTGCCAGAATTTAATTAATTCACTGAAAACTAAAAAAAAACCTATCAAAACTAGCCGCAATTTCCAAATGACTCAATCAATATGTCTTAGTATAAGCTCATATACATTTATACACTAGACATTGGATTTTCCATGCAAAGACCTGATCGCCAGTACATACTTTGACTCTGGAGCTAGTCTTCTGAGTGAAAAAACTTAGAAATTATTTAATCGCTCACAAAGGCAAGCAGAAAAAATAATTAACAAGTAGAAAAAAAACACTCCAAAGTATGTGCTCACTCCTAGGTCTTAGGTGGCCAATACCCTTTTACAATATCTCATACTTAGGACATTTATTACAATGGTGGAAATGCGGGAAAAAGGGGTCTTTTACAAGACCGGCTGAATTCTGAACTCTGTCATATGAGCACTGATTGCTCATTCTTTGGCGGCTCTTCAGGAAATCCAGCTTGTGCAAACTGGTGGATAACAGGACCATTATCCCAGGACGGGAGCCTTGACTTTATCTAATAAAATCATCACAGATCTAGTTTTCCCACGAGGGTTTTTCCAAGGGTTATTTACCCAAAAATATCTTGTGCAAATGTGTTTGGTTTCTAATTTTTGCTTCCGCTGAATTTTAGTTGAGTAACCTAGCTGTGCTTTAATTCAATAAATGTGTTTTATTCAGAATTAATTGTCAGGTGCTAGGTTTAAAGAATCCAACATGGTATTAGAGTCGAGACTCTAAAAGGCAAAACCAGGTCCACTAGAAAGATATTGTAGCGAGAAATTTGCAGGTCTAAGGGAATTTTTTTGCAGATCTGTAGCTGCGGGTAATAGAAAACCCAGAAATAAATAAAAAAATAGGGCATCGTACGAACTGTATAGCAGCCACCGTACAACGTACGAACTGTGAGTGGATCGCACTGTATGTCTACAGGTGAGAATAGATTAAGCAGTAGATCGGGCCTACAGTGAAGTCTGACAACTACTAGATTGTGGGAGTTGGAGGCCCGCATGAAGATAGGAGATTGAGAATGGGTTGTTGCAAGGGACAGATCGGCTGAGCAAGTAGCCGACAACAGCAGCAGTGGTGGAGACGGCTAGGAAAGTTGTCATGTTGAACTGCCAACCACGGGGATACAAAAAGGTCGTGGGCAGCGAAGGAGTGATGGAGGAAGATCAAGCCACGGGAAGACCAACCGCTTAGGGCCAATCGCTGACCACCGGCCACCAAAAAGAGACAGTCGCGTGAGGGTAAAGCAGCAGTTGGTCGGCTAGAAGAGGAAGCCGCCAAACTGCAGGAGTCAAGCGGGAGGTGGACACAAACAAGTAAGAGGGAAAGTAGGAGCTGCCAGCAAGCAGATCGCAGGCTGATTGGATCGTGGGCTGAGCAACAAAGGCAGCGGTTGACAAAGCAACCCCCAAAAATGTCGGGTGCGTGGTGGCTAAGAGAGTTGTTGCAGCCACAGCAAATTCGCGCGGAGGAAGCAAAAGGCACCCAACCACCAGTTGATCACGTGAGTAGAGGCGCCACAGATGGCTAGCAAATGACGACGCTGGTGCAGAGGAGCCGACTGATGAAGGAACTCACACAGGCTAGGAGGAGACCGTGAGGAGTCGGGCCGGGTCAATAGCCACAGCCACCGACAACATACAGCGGATCGTGCTGGTGATCAGGTGCGGGTGCAGGCCACCACAACCAGCCACCAGAGGGGGTCGGTCAGCCAACAAGAAGAGCACCAAGTCAAACAGTTGTGAGGCATCCCAAACCCACCAAAACAACGTTCAGGTCACGCCTAGCAGCGCAGAGGGGCCAAGACATGGGTTGGGCAGCCGCCGAGCAGGTTTGGGGAACCTCGAGCATCGGGCCCAAAACCTTTTAGGCAGCAATTGAGCAGCCTCAGAATTGTCCAAGTAACAGGTAACAGGCAAGTATACCGGGCAACGCCCAGAAAGGGCTTGGATAGCTCAGAGAAGTACCTAGGCAACAACAGGAGGCTACGGGCAACCTCGGGCAGGGGTCCAGGCAATGGGTAGCAAGTAGCAGGTCCCAGGCAGTCAGTGAAAGTCTTCAAAGACGAATCCGAGCGAGATGGCAGGGATAGCTTCAGTTTCAGAGGGTGCAGCCAATCAAGTGGATTAGAGAGAAGCCATTGTAGCAGATCTGACAACGAAGAAAGAGCCACCTCTGGTTGGTTGAAGTACCTTCCTCACTGGGAGGGAGTGTTGATGTTTGTAGCATCGAACAAGTACTTCCACGTTGGCTTGTGTCTAGCACGTGGAAGTCGTCCTTGTAACCTCTTAGAAAACCTTAAGAAGTTCACTTTATGAGTAATTAATAAAGTGAATGATCTTTTAATTAATTAAGTTGAATGCCTAAGTTTGGTAGCATTAGTAACTTAAGTGAGTTGATTAAGTCCTAACCGTCAGATCTAAAGTGAACATGAGATTAGATCTCAGTCGTTGATCACTTTAGGAGATCTAGAGTTTTGGACTTGGGGTAAAACTCAAGGTTATAAAAGACAGCCTAGGTGAGAGGAGGAGACACGGTGATGGTACACAAAGAGTGAGTGAACACTCAGGTGTGCAGGGACAAGGGCTGAGGAAAGGCAACAAGGACGTAGCATCCAGGAGGGCTAGGCTATTGCTACAGTGTATTTCTCAGAAGGGCCATTATCCCAGGACGGGAGTCCTAATTTTATCTAATAAAATCATCACAGATCTGGTTTTCCCGCGAGGGTTTTCCAAGGGTTATTTACACAAAAATATCTTGTGCAAATGTGTTTGGTTTCTAATTTTTGCTTTTGTTGAATTTTCATTAAGTAACCTAGCTGTGCTTTAATTCAATAAATGTGTTTTATTAAAAATTCACTGCCAAGTGCTAGGTTTAAAGAATTCAACATAAGCAAGTCTCGAGGAGTCCCAAGACTCGCAAGTATCATTAGATCAATAAGTCTTGATTCTCGTGAGTATCACTAGTTTGGCAAGTTCCGAGTCTCGCAAGTATCGCTAGTGTCGAGTCTCGTGAGTCTTGGCAAATCCCAAGTGTGGTAAGCAAGTCTGATCCAAGTACTTGTTTCAAACTTGACTCAACTAGAGTCGGAAGACTCGACGAGTCTCTGTCGAATCAAATAACTCAGCTATGAAGAGAAGAAGCAAAACAAAACTCAAGAGAAGCATTTGACCTAATATATCCAAGTTGCCTACTTTTGATGGTATGGGGAGAGAAAACAATCATATGTTCACCCTCAATACCCATTGGGAAGCCAAAAAAAACAACCCCTCAACTCAATGGATTACATTCAAAGGTACCATGAGAGGCACAACACTCAAATGGTATCAAAGAGCTAATGAGTTAGGGTAATGTGGTTAATCAATTTAAGGAAGCATACAAATAAAAAAGACAAAAAACTTAGATTTTACAAAGCTTAGGGGCACTCAACAGACGTGTGAAATTTTGTAGTGATATGACTCCCGACTGAAGGAACTTTCAAACCAACTAAAGTATAGCATTCCAAAACGCATACCTATGGATTGGCTCATCTTAGGCCTTTAGCCTAAACTCCAATTATAGGTCTGAGGGAACAAACCAAAATCATATTGGGAAACCCTTCTTAACTTAACATGGCCTTTGAGATGGAAGATAAGATGCAGTTAAATGCACAAGATAAGGAGCATCGAAAAGAAGATTGGGCCCTGTTAACCCCTAGATTTTCACCCTTGAAAATCTTAAGGGTTAAGAGCCAACATACAACACTTTGGTTAGCATACTGAGATTTTCCCAGGGTTTTAGCACTTATGTTGAGCAAGAGGTTGGTTCACAAAGGAGGCAAGTACATGATCAACACATGGCTACTTAGTTCAGAGACACGATGGACTTGGTTTCCATACATTTTTGAGAGAGAGATGTAAACATAAAGGTGTTGCTATTTTTTAGAAGACACGGTTTGAGTGGTCTCCTGACACTTTGGGGCAATTCTTAGCATACAGTATGAGTCCTTGTAGGATTCTAGGCCCAATGACACTATTTTGGGCGACATGCAAGAACTTGCTATTTTTGGCAAGTTTCGATCCAGGCCCCAGATTCATATTCCGAGAGCGCAGTATTGATCCTTGAGGTATCCAGAGGCCTTTGGACCTTTTTTTGGATTATGTCACCCAGATTACTATTTTTAGCAGGTTGAGCATCATGTCCCGCATGACAGTTCTAATTGCATATTTGGATCCCTTACAGAAAGACGAGAATAATGAGTATGAAGTCAAGGGTATTCAGACAACTTTCTATTTTTGGCAGTATTTATGTGGCGGTGTCATCCCAATCATCTAGGATGATGTGGGCAGTTTTTCTAAAAATAGGACCAGGAATCTATTTTTAGAGGGCCCTATTTTTAGAGGTTCTATTTTTAGCGAGTCCTATTTTTAGAGGTTATATTTTTAGTTGCCTCTATATTTAGCAGGTCCAGTCATCGTCCATGTAGTGCCAAGTGGCATCCTCAAGGGTCGACATGTGGCAATGATGTGGTATCCACCTAAACTAGGGCGCATATTCCTAAAAATTCGACCATATGATAATTAATTAATGATTGAGAAGAGGTCGCATGAGATTAGTCGTAATAGCCAACACCATGATCCAGTTAACTGAACCTCACTCATGTGTTGGCAGTTAAATATAGCCTCCACCTACCCCTTAGACTTGGGCGCCTTTCTCACTCTCACACATATGGACGCATGCTTCAGTTAACTATCAGCATGTCTCACTCTCTCAGACTTGCATCTATTCTTAGCCCTCTCATGCACCTATGCGCCCATTCTGAACTCATACTCTACTTTTTCCTTTTTCACATGCTTTCCAAATGCACCTAGTACCTATTCTTAGCCTCTCATCTGTCCTTTTTCTCCTCTTGGGATGTGCACCCTCACTAGCTATATATTGGAGGCTTGCCATTAGTTATTTTGTCGATTCTTAGCCGGAACAGCACAGTCTCTCTCTCTCTCTCTCTCTCTCTCTCTCTCTCTCTCTCTCTCTCCTAGTGACGTGTCATTGAGCAAAGTAGTCATTGTATCGGTTGTGAGATTGCCAACTGTGACGCAACCAACCCTCTTGTAAAGCTGGATCAATAAAGAATCTTGTGTTTATTGTTCGAACCTCTCTTCTTGACGGTATTGTGGTGAATTTGCAAATCTGATATGTCATTCCTGAACTATTTACTGTGATGGTATCAATCCTTTGAGTAGTTTTCTTTGTTTTTTCCATTCTATTATCATTGTGCTAACTCTGCAGGTTCCCTCCAAGTGTGTTAGATCAACTTTTTCCATTGTTTTGGACTGCTTTACACATCGTCCAAGGCAAAACAACTCGCTGATTTTTTTGAGTTTTCAGACCTTCAATCAGCCACAAGGGCGCTTCATTGTGCCCAAGGACTCCCCCTAGAGGCTAACAAGGCCTAGCCCGAACAGAGAGAGGTTTAGCCTGTGACATCTGAGGCTATTTCTCCTATAATTAGCCAAGTTTTTACCGCTGTCATAACAAGTTTATCAAATCAGATTGGAGGGTAGAAATTTGTGCTAACAAGCCCAAAATAGACCAATGAAGTTAAACAGCAAAAGTCTAAGTAGGGAAAGCAACCTAATGATAGTGGTAGAGCCAACACAATAGACAAGAACCCAAAGAAATTGAATTCGTTCAACTTTTGTTGCACATGTAACACTAATAAGCACTATTGGAACAAATTAAGTTCAACATGAAGAACCAAGGCCAATCTGTGGATCAAAAATGGAACCAAGGAGATCAAGAGATTTTCAAAGAAGGGTCTCATACTAGGAGCTGCAACAAAATCGCAATGACTTCTATGCCAAGCCCATGGGGGCAATTCTTTGATAATGACCATGGCTAGAAGACAAAAAACACACAAGTGTTTCGCCTATGGAGCATGGAAACATAACGTTGGTAATTGTATGTTTAGCATTTCAAGGAAAGTGTGGTGTTACCTTTGTGGTCTCGACACAAAAGATACAAGAGGTTGTCCCAAATTTAAAATCCCACTAGCTATGTAATGTCAAATGATTCAAGTGACTGAAGAAGATGAGCATCCAATAAATTTTATTGCAACCCATTCCCAACTGGATGGGTATGGACCACCTAGGTCCAATTGAGAACAAATACCAAATGAGGAAGACAAAGAATTCGTAAAGCAAAGGTGAACATTGGAGAAAACAATTGAAGACATTAGAGAATGCAACCATCTTATAAAAGACAAATCTCAAAGATAATACTCTAATAGAAGGAAAGCAACATCATTGGAAAGTAAAATACAAGAGCTAACCAACCAGTGGCAAGGGTTGGCTCAAGATAAGAATGCTTGAAGAAGATTTATGAGTTCCTCGAGTGTCTACTCAATGTCGATGGGGATGGAGGTTCAAGTCCGATGTTGTAAAAGTAAGAAAGGTAGGCACCTTTTTCCAAAAGATCCTACAATTAGTAGCCACTGTCATGGAGAAGATAATCTCTTATATGGCGGTCGACTCAAGTGCCAAGATCAACGTTATTTCCTCCATCCATTGGGATGAAGTACTCTGTCGATCACCTTTATCTCACAATCTAGTGACAATCCGAGCAACCAATCACACATGTTAACCTATCGAAACACTAATTATGATTAAGACCAACTGCTATGGGGTTGAGACATACACCAAATATGAGGTGTTGAGACTTCCAAGAGAAGCATATATGGTGCTTCTCAAAAGGCCATGAATATACTCAATGAGAGCCATGGTCTGCTCTAATTAGTTGGAATGATGTTCAGACAAGGTGGTCATTCCAATCAACAAGAATAGGAGTAGTTGAAACAAAAACAGATGCAACCAACAAAGATGAGTCATCAAGACCAAGGCCCAATATGGGACATCTATATGCAACTAGCCAAAAAGAAGAAGACCCAAAGCCTGATGACCAAGGTACTTTGTACATGGAGATTTCGTCGAGGGAAGGCTCTGACAAAGTCTTATAGGGATGGGTGCATGAAAACCATGAAGTTTACTCATGTTAGGTCAAAAACTTATTTCAAGTAGTAGTACAAAGCATGAGTTGATAACAGAATACGAAGAAGGGCAAGAACCAGCAAAGCACATGAAGAAGCTTGGGAAGCAAATGGAGTTCTTCTCAGATGAAGAAAGGGTGAAGCAGTTCCTATTAACACTGGGGATGACAACTTATCAATAGTGGATGGCCCATTTCATCCCATAGCTAACAATTACATGGGAGAAGCTCAAGGCTCTATTCATATGTTGATATAACAAAATCAAGGGCAAAAAGTACTATAGGTATTATGAAGCACTAAGACTCCAATATCTACAACGTTAGATGAAAATCAAGCAAGGGAAGATGAAGCAATTCAAAACTTTCGATAAGATAGCAATACATCTTTTACCTAGCTTTATCAGTGGCATTCCCTAAAAATAGTATTGTCACAAGGAAAAACACAGGAAAATAAAGGATTGGAACACATTCATGTGTCGATAAGGGTGGATGATAGGTTGCTTAAGACATTCACGATTGAATGGGGGTGTATGCTTATCAAAGAAGGCTTTCCATTTTACTTAATGCCCCAACATGCTTCTCTCAAACAATAGTAGAGATCTTTAAGAACTTCATCCATAAATCATTAGAGGTCTACTTGAACAAACAAACATTGTTTGGTTGTCTAAATAACCATATCTCCAATCTTAAGATGATGTTGAGTAGGTGTGGGGAAACTTGAATATCTCTCAACCCCTGAAAATGCCAAACTCCATAACCCTTCGAAACTCTCTTGGGACACAATCTCGAACAAAAGGATGATAGTATACACCGATAAGGTAAAGGTAAACCAAGCTTTGGAACCCCAACTAACCCATCAAAGGAGACACCATTCATTTGGACTGATGAATGCCAACAAATTTTTGTCACACTAAAAGAGAAGATGGTGAATGCATCGATCTTTGGATTTCCCCACTAGTCAAAGTCCTTTCATGTGCATGTCAACACCTTGGATATCACCATCGAAGTTGTCCTCACATAGCCTGGCAACAAGGAATGGATCATCCAATCTACTTTGCAAGCCAAAAGCTAACACTGACATAGCACAACTACAACACTATTGAACAGGCATCTCTAGGGATCGTATATGCTCTGCAAAAATTTTGCCATTACTTACTGGCAAATAACTTTAATCTTATGTCAATCATCAAGCTTTGAAATTCATAGTCAACAAGTCAACAATATCAAGAAGGCTCAATTGCTATCATGTTCCAAGAACACTACTTTGAAATTTTGGTTACTCAAGAAAATCTCATGTCGAACTTAACCATCTATCTCGAGTGGACAATAACGAACACAAAGGAAATGGAGAAGGAGAATTTCTCAACACTAGTTTGTTCAAAGTACAAGCTCCACCAAATCATCTTGAAGATGCCCAATATTTCTTACAACGGGGACAAGCACCAAAAGGAATGACAAGGATTAAGAGGCAAAGCCTCATTCAAAGGGTGCTTAGATTTCAAATCTTCACAAGAACATTATCCAAAACCATGATGGACGACATACTCAGGCAATGTGTGCCACCATAAAAAAAAACAACTGGTAGGAGAAACCCATTCAAGTATTGTTGGAGGCCACTTTTCCCGAACATGGACCACCCAAAAATCCTTCGTTCAAGATTATGGTGGTCAATGATCTTCAACGATTGTTTTAAGTGGGTGAAAATGTGTGAACAATGCCAGATGGAAAACACCAAACCTCAAATCAAAGGTTATAATGAGCTTCATGTAATCCCTCTAATGTAGCCTTTTGAGCATTGGAGAATAAATTGTATCGAACACTTTGTGATAGCAGAGAAGACGATCCCACTATGTGATCGTCACCATCATTTGTTCACAAAGTGGTCAATGGCTTGGGCAATCAAGGCAACAAGTATGCAAGCAACTGCAAAGTTTTCATTTCAAGATGGAATCTACAAGTTCGAATGTCTTAAATAGATCACTTCCAACCAAGGTGCCCATTTTATTGTAAAGACCATCGCTAGTTTGATGGATATGTTCAATATTGTGCATCAAAGGAGTAGTCCATACAACCCAAGCACAAATGGCTAACCTGAGAGCACAAATAAGGTGCCTTTGTTTATACTTACAAAGGCCTATGACTTGAAGCAATGAGATTAGGCCAACCACTTATATGTTGCTCTCTAAGAATATTAGATGTGCATGGAAGAAGCATCCAAGGCAAACATCTTTCCCATTGGCTCTCAACAAAGAAGAAATTGTGCCTATAGAACACTAGGTACCATCATTGCAAATTACAGTGGCAAAAAGTTTACAAACCAGGCAATCAATTAAAGACCGATTAAAGGAGCCCAAACATCTGGATGAAGGCCTACTATGGGCCACTTTTCAACAAGTAATACAATGAAGTGGTACCATGACAATAAGCTAAAGAAGCATGACTTCAAAGAAGAGCAGTTGATCATTATGTATGATAGTCAGAAGAAAGACAAGGTTGAGAAGTTAACCTATGGATGGTTGGGCCCTACAAGTTGAAGATGTTGTATGAGAATGTCTCAGCTGAGTTGGAAACCTTGGAATCGTTACCCTCCATCCAACGAGTGAATGCTTGATTGAAGAGGCTCTTCCACTGAGAACTAGACGATTAAGGTTGATACCTCAATAGTGATGCAATGGGCAAGTTTTGGACCAACGTCAATTAAAGACAAATGTATTAATGCAGTATAACCCAATAAGCCAAAACAAGGGTCAAATGGACACTACCCAAATAAGGAATATAGATCAATGGTGTTGTTATTTTCAAATGGAAATGCACAAATAGATAGGTGTTAGAAGCATAGAAAACCTATAAGGGTCGAATAGGTGGCAACCCATCCGATAACCAATAAAGGAATAAGGATCAATGAATCCTAGTCATTAGAGTGTACAGGTGGGCAAAGTCACTGAAGCATCAAGAAGTCGACCTCGTAAATAGTGAACTTCCAACTAAGGTGACTATGATATAAAGCAATCTTGGGCATCTAGCAATTAGTCGAACCATCATTCGAATCAAGCTTGAAAGAAGCCATCAAAGGTGGGACACATAACTATGCTCAAATTCCCGATGGAAGTGACCCGATAGAAGGGTACGATCACAGAATGCCCTAGATATGGAGGCCTTTGTTGTTAAGAGAACTCTTTAAGTTTAAGGCACGACCATCAACCTAATGGAAGTCCCTCCAATCCTGACAAATGCTATCAAAATCCACCATCTGCAAAAGCCTAAAAGATGCCATTGCATAAGCATATAAATAAAAAATAAAAAATTTCCCACCAAAATAAAAAATTTGGACTCTCTTGTGTTGATTTCCTACTCAGCCTGAACACAACCCAGATCTTGACACCGTGGCAAAGGCATTCCTACATAGCCTGTTATACAGGGATAGAGGTGCCCACGGTGCCCTCACCTGAGCCCAAAGACGTGATAGAAAGAAAGAACGAAGCACCAAAGGCACAACAAAGAACCCAAAAGCCCTTCAGATTTAGTGATGTGCCGCTAGACAGGTAAGCAGGGTCTTCATTGTTTACTTTCATTTGAGAAAAAACCAAAAGGATCAAGTCGGGGATCCATGGAGATGAACCGGCCATAATATTACTATAAGTATCTTGGCTATCAAGAATAACTCTGTCCAAGGATGAGTGGGATGTTTTATTAGTACTCCTGGATTCTTATATAGATTTTGTTTCCTTGCTTCAAAATTGCATTCTCATCCGTACTAAAAGCCTCAACCTCCTCAGCATTACGCAACACCAGGTTCCTAACCCTTCTCTTTTCTTTCCTATTTTGTGTTGATCTATTTGGTGTGCTTAGGGGCTCCCTCTCCCTTTGAACTTAGAGGCCTCAACGTACAATACACCCAAAACTCTGCTGACGAGTTCAACAACAAAGTCTCCTCTACATCAATTAGAATGCTCATAACGAAAACATCAAAAGACTCCTAATCAACCCAGAAAATATCCCTGAATTCCCTCAAACTTCCCCGCAAAATGCAGTATTCCAGATGCATTATGCGGGGAATTGATCAAAGGATCATTAATTAGCTTCGTTAACCTTCCAACCCTACAGTGCGGGAGTGTCCATCCAACTGTCTCTACAAATACCTGCAAATTCGAGTGCAACTAACACTAGTGATTGTAGCCATTATCATTAGATACCCTACATTAATAAAAGCTAACGTGACTTCGGAACCCTCACAATACACAAACAGTGAACAATTTCTTGCAGCCTCAGAGCCACGGAAATGCCGAAAAAATCAGCTAGACACTCATTAGAATCCACAAAAACCTCGTGGGAAACAGAAGAGATGCATGATATAACAGGCCACCAGCAACACCACTAACCACGTCCTCTGAAGTGCAAATTTCAGACACAACGCACACACAAAACCTCTACCTGGGATTTCAGTCAGCTGTGAAAAGGTTCGAGCATAGAACATACCATTGTCTGTATCATGCAAATATAAGGGCCGTATTTGAAAAAAAATTACTTCAAAGAACTCCGTTATTATGAAACATAACTAACAAAAGCCCTCATTTGAGATCTGAAACGAAGATGAGAGAACGGCAAAATAAGACACTGGAATTGATAACACAGAGAAACTATGTAACAAATATCGAGATGGAGAGAATGGAGCGAATTTATAGCGCTGAAGCAAATGATACCTACCTGAAATCAATTGACATAGGCCGCATCTGTGCCACTGTCTACCCCTTTGATGAAGATCGTATAAGAAAAATATGGAGAGAACTCCTATTGGCCAACATTCCCTCCAAATATAATCAAATTTTCCGATAAGATACTTTTAACTTCACCCCGAGCACGTTGAGTCCCGAATCATGTGTGAATTTCCCACTACAATTTAAGCATCGCGGGGTTCAAGGGTTCAAAATGTTGTACACTATTAACATTGTGATTGTGAAAACCTATACTTATATAATTCATTCATGTAATTTGTTATTTTTTTAAGAGAAGATTTTGTAATGAAATTAAAAAAATGTATTTTCATATGCACTTGTGATTTTTTAAAATAATTTTATAGATATAAATTAATGTGATTAAGAGATTTGTATTAGATATCTATTTAATATAATTAGTTAAATATCTAACAATATTAATAACAAATAATTAAATTCTGTTAAATGGGTTTACCCGGAGTGGTTTGTACTATATAGCACAAACCATCCCAAAGTCTTCAATGAACCATGAAGATGTAAAATATGGCTTATTTTGCTCCTTCATATTTATCAAAAGTATTGAATTTTCAAGCATGTTTTTGAAAAATACAAAATGGAGAATTGCATTTGTTAGGAAGGTGACTACAAGAAATTATGAATTGTATTAGGGAGAAAATTGACTATAAGAAATTATATATTGCATTCCCAAAAAAACAGATGCAAGAAGAGGGCCTTATACAACAAAGGGTAATAAGATAAATACAGTGATGAGCATAGTGCATCGTTGGAGACTAAAAATGATCCATAAATGAGGGACTTATAGCCCACTTGCTTCACCAACAAGGATCCTTTGTGGAAGTTAAAAAAATGTTCTCTCTCTAGTTTTGGACAAAGGTTTCTATCTTTAGTGTAACCTGCACACAAAACCACTTCTTGGCTTCAAGGCTTATTCTTGATGTAGTTCTGAGTGTAAACTAAGCTATGCCTTCTGAATGGCTACTAGTCCTTTGTACACCCTCTATTCTAAGTGTAACTTGCACACAATACAACCAACTGACAATGGTAAGAGTAAATGAGATGATGAGTACAAACTTCTCTTGAAAAAATTATGCTCACTATTACTCAAAAGGCATGCAAGGATGGTTTGTTGGCTGGCTTCAGAGCTTGGTTATGTTTCTATGGTGCCTAGTCCAAAATCACTCACTCGATTATTGATAGTAGATACAATAAGAATCCCAAGTTATTTATCAAATCTATTGCAAATAAAAGCAAACAATCATCTACTACCAACTTTTCTAGGAGAGTAGTTGTGGAGGAGGGTGCTTGAGATTTTGATTTGGGTATTTCTAGTCCTGCTCTAGTTTGAAGACTATTTAATGACACTGTGGTGTGCCAATATATTTCAACACACTCCAATTCCCATAGTACTAAATGTTCTTCTTCTTGTGAAAAATAACTTGCTTGGCTTTCACTTGCTTATTCTTCACGTCAACCTTGTTTCCACGAGAACAATAGGAATGTTCTCACACACCCTCTTGTAGCAATTTCAAGATGAGCTTCCCCAAGGCCTTAAAAAAACATGTTGATTAAATTTGTGATTGATCTCTCGAGTTTCCTCATGTGGTTGCCAAAGTGATAGTTACAAATGATGGGCTGGCCATTTAAAAGACCCCATGTACTCTTATGTGAGGCACAAAAGGTTGCAAACTTGAGCTCGTGCATACTCCATTAAACATAAAATAGTAATGTATTATTGATGGGAATAAGTTTGAATCTACCCAGAGATACCTTTGCAGTTTGAAATTACATCAGCCTGAAAAAAAAAAAAACTTTGTATCTCTTACCATTAATTGTGTTAACACCAAAATTGTATTCACCAAATTCAACACCACATTGATTAGAAATGAGATTAAGAAGACACATGGATCTAATGAAGATCTCTAAATAAATGGCAAATCTACATTTGAAAATCACTACCGCCTTGCATGTTGACTTATAGATGACATGGGAAGCCACAACAACTACCAAGGTAGAAAGAATGTCTCAGGCCATCACTCTAAAAAAAAAAGAAACTTGAACTACTAAATTGCACACAAAATAGAAGTGGAACAACATGCTAGAAAGATAATCGCAGAGTGAGAAACGTCCATATAAACTACTAGTTTCTTTGGGATTCTTATACTATACAATCCTTTTAGATCTACATTTATATTTTCTTGTCATTATCTAGCTATAATGAACCATCCATCACCAATCTCATATTGAGACTATTAAACATGTTCCATGAGTAATTTATGGAGGCTTTTCTCCAGTCAGTGTCAATTTTCATCATTGCAACAAACTCTTCATAGATTATGCAACCATCCTTGTTTGTATCCACTTTGTAGACAATGGCATTCAACACCTCTACAACATTTTTAGCAAAATCATTAATCAAGGAAGCCCCATACTGATGTGTATAGCCTTAATGGGCTATGGGTTGTTGTGCATAGGCCTAACCCGATGCCAACATTCAAGTTTGTGAAATCCATGGGTGCATACGACCTCAATAGATGTGGATTATTGAGAATGAGGGATGGAATTGGAAGCTTGTGCAAGCTATTAAAACAGATAACTCACAACAACCATTGGTCTCTCTCAAACAATCTAAATGGATGGTCAAAATATGTTAGTTGTTATAGTTAACTACAGAGGAAGTGGATTCATTTTATTGTACCTAGTCTATCATATTTCACACCATAAACAACCAATGGAATTTAACTCTGATCACATATTCATACAAATGAATTCCATAACAAGAAACATAGCAATCAATGATAATGAACATAGATTTTATCCTAGAAACCCAAATGGGTAAACCATATTGAATGGGACTTGGTGTTTCATTCCGACAATCTTCGATTACAATGCTTCCATGGCTCTCTATGCCTCTTCCTCTCTTCGCCAAAAAATCCCTTTGAGAGTGAAAAACATGGAGGAAATAGGGAGAGTCGGGGGGTAAGATGAAGGCCAATAGCCATGACCCTTTGTTTCCCATTCCTCTTACTTATCTCTTATTCTATTTTTCCTATTTCATTTAATCTCTCTCTCTCTCTCTCTCTCTCTCTCTCTCTCTCTCTCTCTCTCTCTCTCTCTCACACACACACACACACACACACACATACATTTACATAGTTTATTTAACAATATTTAATTACCAAATTTTGCTTACATGCACTGAGTCTTACAACCATTTATTGGTTCGGATCCATTTTGGATAAAAAAATAATCCAACGTAGTTTTTAATTCTATTGTTTTTAGCTTTTATTACAGATTGTCTTTGATGGTAGATGTATTATTTTTTTCAAGGAAAACCTTGCAGGATCCCCCTCTTCCCCAAGATATCTAGATGGAGGTTGGCTCAAAAGCTAGTCAGAATAGCGACTAGCAACCCAATGGGACTCAGTTAGACTCGAATCTACGGAGACCTCATGGAAAACTTTGCCTTGAAATAATGTGTTTGAACTCATTGAGCTAACCCACTAGGCTCTTGTTTTTTTCCAAGGAAAACCTTGTAAGATCCCGCCCTTTCCCTGTAATATTCAAATGGAGGGTGACTCAACTGCTAGCCACTATTGTGGTTGGTAACCCTAAGGGACTCCACTGGATTTGAACCTATGACTTATGGGTTCTTTGTCGACAACATGCCTTGAGCAGATGGTTCAACCTATTGAGCTAACCCTTGGGGCTTGGTAGAGGTGTACAACCTAAGAGGGCCCGGTGGTTAAGAACATGTGTTTCCTCCTTGGAGGTCACATGTTTGAATTTGTAGGGGGGTAGAATGTGTACACCTCCATAAACTAAGAAGTCAAATCACTACATATAGGTGATCCCTTCTCCATAAACAAGGTCTCATACAACAATTTGGCATCTAGCTAGAATACTACCTTAATTTGGGGTCGTTGCTCTTGCGCAGATTGAAGTCCTTCTCTCGAATAAAGTTACAAAGTTATTTTACCCACAAATAGTTTGATAGAGATCGCACCCCCTGCATAGTTTTTTTAACAAACACTGGGGAAATTTTATTATTTAAAAAAATCGTAGCCTAAGCTCATAGTGAGGTTAGTGCATATAAGGTTGCCCTCCATCAGGGGGATGTTCAATAGTTACATACTGCTTCATTATGATTGTCCAAATCCTAAGACTATTCAAGAAACATGTAAACCAAAGGGGATTTCCATTCCGACTATCCATAAGTAACCTAAAAACTATAGTTGTTAGAGAGAACAAAGAAATTACATATACTATGCTGAGAAACAACATTCAGAATCTAACGTGAGATTGGAATACATATTGATGTACAGAGGCTCCCCTGGGGCTACTCCTTTGGATTATGCTTGTCCCGAGACTGATGCTAACCGCAAGGTCACGGGATGACATGGTCATTTTTTATGGAATTAATGAATAAAACTCTTGCTTGGCATTGAGAAACTCGATAAGCCCTTTCATTGGTTAAGTTGTTGTGTTCACGAAGTATGTGAAACCCCTCCATGATTCAATTTTTTTGCAAAGCACTATAATAATCTATGTAGTGGCTATAAGTTGAATGTCGTCCAGAGAGGCCCTTAAAACCATATGCTTGATGACCACTCGGGAGTCCCCCAAGACTTTGAGATGCTTAATATGAAAACTTGCGGCGACCTTGAGACCCTGGAAGAGAGCATAAGATTCTACCCTATTCTTAAATAGTATGACAAAACTCCATTCATAGGAAGTTTCGATGGTTCCCCTGGGGTTGAGAATGACCTCTCCTGCACCTACTGCCCTATGAAAAGTTGAAGGACATGGGGGTGGGATTTGATCCACTTATGTGTGCACAGATCACAATACCATTTAATATAATATCTTTGGGTGCAACCACACATTTGACCACTGCCTCAACGTGCCCCCATGGATCAAGGTAGCCCTCATGGGAATTGAACTTTGCCCAATGGTGAAAATATCCTCGCTTTCCACCATTGGATCCAACCCCTTTAGGCCCCTATATACTAGATTATTACTATTATTATATCATCACATACTAATAGTAGTGTGTTGATGTGAGCATTGTGCCATTCAATAGACATGGGTACTCCCTTGTATAAGGTCCCAATTACACTTCACACCGTTTGAATTAGGAGACCCATCCATATTCAGGCCCAACTGCCATTATTGGATTGAGGGTGAATGACTGGTTTAATGCAAGGGGAATGCAAAATGTAAACTAAACTAATTGTGGAAAAGAAACCTATGTTATCATATCCTAGCTAGGACCAAATAAGGGTAACTAATGAACATACCAAAATATAAGTAATCCCTGCATTAAACTTTCATTCAAATAGTTGTAAGAAAGAAGCAAAGATTAATAACATGCATATATGAAAGCGTAATTGGATAAGTCGTAACTATGAATCCATACATCTAAACCTGCTCATCATCTCATAATGCTTCATGACAGAGAAAGACAATTACTATAGAAAATTTCCATTGAAAAAAGAAAAGTTTATTTTTGCAAAGAAATTCTTACAATGCTCCGAGGCAATAAAGAATTCACCTGAATAAGTTCAAAGTAAACAAACTACAAGGAAGCAAAGTATTTCTCTCCATCAAAATGACCTCGAGGGCTTCTCAATATTATACTCAAAAAAAATAGTTCTCCTGAAATTACAAAGCTGAAGAGCCCCCTCAAAACGGGTCTATTATGGTTTTATACTTGTATAAGTAAGTTACTATTGTGACTTCTTGAATTCTGCAAGAAGCAGTTACCAATCTCCTCATCTTCCCCTTTTTCAGTTTTTGCGTTAGTTACAATAAAGACAAAGAGGAGTTGATGATGAAAGGGATGAATAATTTCAAATTTCCTCATATGCTCTTTTATTTACTTTTGTCTCTTATCTAAGCTGGCCATACTTCATGATGTCCTAAGATTGAGATGATTCTGCGGTAGAGAAATGATTCAAGGGCGACCTCGTGGGTTGTTGAGTTATGTGAAAGGGTCTTCATATCCCTAGTTAGATTTATCGTGAAGGTGTAGATCATTTTATGGGCTCTTGTTGGTTTTACACGATTGTCATTCATTAGATCAACCGTCACTTTGGATGCAGCTATGGCCTTCACCTGCCTTTCCCTCATGTTTTGCTCCAATTCTGAGAATACTTGCTCATCTGACTTTGGCTGGCCCAGTTCTTCGATTTGGGGTTGATGACCTTTGAAAGTCATAATGAAAGCTTCTTTGTGGACTTTGGTATATACAACAAGTGAATTCTTTAACTCCTTTTCAAGCTTCTCCTCAACTTGTTGGCAATTGTCCAATGCAGTGTAGCTGAGATCAGTTTCCCATTCTGTCCAATGCAGTGTAGTTGAGGTCAATTTCCCTTGTTTTCCAATGCAATGTAGTTGAGATCAATTTCCCATTCAGCCATTCGTGGAAAATCTAGTGGGGCATCTTAATTTTCTGTTATCCATTACTTCATCTCGTTTAAACCTGCCCTAATTGCAACAAACTCTGTATTATTGGTTTGGGCTTTGTTGAGCTGAGCCATGATTCGGGCAACTTTCTATTGGAAGACCTATAAACTTGCGTACACATCTTTTACCAGATTGTGGAGTTATTTTCTGACTCTTTCTGCACATGCCCTGAACTCCTTGATGTTGTCATGGTCATTTTTGTAACATTGTACTTCCTCCTCTAGTGACCTTATCCTTTCGTCCTTCTCTTCTACTTCACACACCATGTTTCTCAAATTTTACTTTGATGCTTGTGTGAAGGTGACATTGGTTGAGGCGATAGAGAGAGGATCATTACTGATATTTTTTATTACCTCTGCTTCGATTGTCACTAATAAAGGAGTTGACCCAGACACTGGTAATTTCTTGGTTTTCTGCAAAACAATTTTACCTGAGTCCTTGTCGAACTTGAAGGAATTTAGATTGGCCACCTTTTGAGCTTTTGACGACGTATAGGCTCCCAATCCCAACTTGCCCAATGGGAACTGTCCTCTCATGAGAGAGATGTTTGTTGATGACCCCGAAATATCCATATCAATGGGATCCATGTCAAGGCCTTTTTCTTCTCCATGTTTCTTCTGTTGTGCTTTTGTCTCTATTGTTGCCTCTTGCTCTGCTTTGGTTGATGTCGTTGCTTATGCTTCATCTTGAGCTGCCTCTTCTCATCTTTTGTGCTCATCTTCTCCTTCATTTCTTTTCTTTTGTTCTTCTATTGCCACTGCTTCTAGTGCTTTCCTCTTTCTCTCTCTTCTTTTTCTCTTGTTTCTCTTTCTTATTTTGTTGTTTATCTATTTCCTTGGTTGCCTCTTCCTCCTTCTTTTGCTCATGTTCAAATTTCAACCAGATTTCTTCTTCTTTCCTTTTCTCTTGTGCTTCTCTAGCTTTATTTTCATCTTCTACTCTACCTTTGTGTTGGGAGTTGCTTCTTCTCCTGAAGACTACTTCATCGTAAGTCCTTGCCTTGTGATGTATTTATTCCTCTTCCTGGTTTTTTGACTTGTAAGTCCACCTATATCTGCAGTTGTAGCAGTGTAGACTAACGACTCCCGAAGGGTCATGTCTGCAGAATCTTTCCTCTCTAAAATGAAAAGAAGCCAAGGTGTTCACCTTTGCTTGGGCTTCCTTGATCACCTTGAATGAGTATGAGCCCACCTAGATCGGCAGAAGTGGCCAGATTGACTTCTTATCCCTATATAGACATGAACCTACTCCAAGTATCATTGTATTGGTAGGCGATCACCTATAGCACCAACATGTCGCAAACGAATTTAGAAGTATGTGAGGAGCTTTCATAGTCCTTTAAAATATGATATATGTGCCATATTCGAGCATGTACCAATCACCTACTCACACTACGATGGTAAGATCCTTGTCAGTCATGCATAGTGTCGGTGTGCAGAATAGGAGCTCATATAGGGGAATTAGGAATTCCCCGCAGATCTTCTGGTATGTGAATCTGTACTTGTGCTCCCATGACACCTTGTAATAGATATGGATGGGAGGATTAGTCAAATTCCAATCCCACCCCATCCATGGGTATGCATGAATCACACACATCATATCCAAAAGATAAGAAGACATATGGAAACTGGGGAAATTCCCGGGAGCCATGTGTTGGGCATTAGTGATTGCTTCTTTCATCGTTGAGGAAAGAATGTCTACCTAGTTGAATGACAACCCTAAGAATGTAACATAATCAATAAGGGGAACCCAAGTTATTTCGAATTTATGAGCATCTGGTTCCCCGTAGAGTTTCCACACAATGACCACTACATATTGGTATGGCAGTTTGAGGGCATTGGTAGGTTACTCGTTCGAAGTCTCGGTTTTGAAGTGTTTGCCAAGATTGTATCAGTCCTTTAAGAGGTCCTTAGGATTGTGAGGGAAGTTATTCACCAACTCATTGTCCAAGATCTTCCCCCCCTCTTCCAGATGATAGAAAAATGGGATAGTTGAAGGTTGGAAAGAGCCCATTAGTCAGCCTTCTGCATTACTTATGTGTCTTCTTTCCAAATTTACATGTTTCACTATCCATGAGATAGTTTATGCGCAAGGAAATATTATTGTGTGGGCTACCACTTTGTGCAGCTTAGATTTCTTGATGGATTTAAACACCTCAAGGTCCTGATCTTACTCTGGAAATTGAGAAAATGTTTGGATGTTGAACATCTGATATATCTCTCCTCATTTGAATGTAATTTCCCTATCAATGAGGCATTTGGTGTCATCATATAATGCACTTGGCGTGTCAATTTCTTCTTCTTCCTCATCCCTAGGCACAAGAACTTCTTCACCAAGGGCCTTCTTTGGATTCTGGGATCCTCTTTTGGGTGGAGACATAGCTAGGCCTGCAAAACAAAACATAATAATGCCACAAAAAACAATTTAACAATTTTTTGCTATCAATTCAAGTGACATTGAGAAAATGAGCATGAAAATAAAATATCTAACACTTATTAACTTCAGATGGGAAGTTGCTTGAGAGATGAAAAGTACTACATGCCAATCTAAGAGTTTATTAGGGATTTTTAGGAAATTGGAAAGAAAGTGATTTCCCTACTGATACAGGTTGTATCGACGGGGAAATGTTATTTCCCTCCGATACAACTATATCAACGGGGAAAATTTATTTCCCTCCCATACAACTATATCGTCGGGGAACTTCGCATCTCCACGGGTCGAGCATTAGGGGTTTTGACAGAGCGTTGAAAAAGGGGAACTTCAAGGAAGGGATATGGAGGAGTGGAGAGGCATCCATCATGGATGCGAGCAGCTCTGGCTATCTCAGAGTGTGAATAGGAGATTGGGGTGTAGGGGAAGGAAATGTGTTAGCATGGTTTCCTCTCCCCTATCCCATTTCTCTATTGTTCGATATTCATGTGCTCAAAGGTATTTTAAAGAGAGATTTGGGAGGGAAAATAATACAAAACTTGAAGAGGACAAACGCTAGAGTATTCTCCCTTTTACTTTATAATCAAACCTTAACCAAGAAAAGAATGGTGGGAGGATGAGTTTTGGGGCGCTTATCGACAGTGAAACGCTTTGAAATAAAAGGTTGGTGGTCGGAGGCTCGATGTTGTCAATGAGAATTATTCTCTCGATTAGGCATTCAAGAGCTTGAGACGTCAAAATGATAATGCAAATGGAGGTAAACGACATTTACAAATATTTTACGGGTGTTTTTTGGGCACATAATTTGATACAAACGATAGTGTGATGTGATTGTTCCCATTTGTCTTCCAGAAAGGCATTTGTCTTCCGCCAAGGGCTTATGTGTACAAGAAGATAGGGATTGAGCCCCGACATATCGGCGTAAAAACACAGATCCGGCTCTCGTGTGTTGGAGCCTAGATAGTGATCGGGTTCTGGCATAGTAGAGGGAAAAATATTTTTTTCTCCAATGCATCAACAGACGAAAGCGAATTTTCCTCCATTGTGTTGGAGCAAGAAAAGGAAAAGCCTCTATTGTGTCAGAGCGAAAAGACGATCTTCTTCCGATAAGGATCCAAAAAGAGAAAAAGTTCGAAAAAAAAAAAGTGTTGGGGGGCCTTGGTGTATCGGAGAAAAAGAAGGATGCTTGTCGATAAATGCTATATCGACAGAAAAAGAGTTTTACCTCCGACATTGTGTGTATTGAAGGTTGGAGGTTATCTTGGAATGACCCAGTTTGAACATGTAAAAAGGAAGAATTTAAACTTGGGACTTGCATACAATGTCTAAGTGTCTAAAGCAAGAAACAAGTTTCAACAGAGGGTTCCCTATTTCTTGGTTCTCATTGAATGAATCTAGAAACAGAGTCAAGAAATAAAAATGGAAGGTGTTGTTGCCGGCACAACATAGTGAATTTTTTAATTTTTAATTTTATTGAGTTTTAATCAATATTGTTGTTTTAACATTTATAATATACAAAGTTTAGTTCCATTTCATGCTTAAGCTATTTCAAAAAAATAAGGCTAAATGTTCTATGTTTTTTACCTTTCCTGGTTTGCCATTACTGGAATTCAACAAGGCAATCTTTGCCAAAACTACAAGTTTGGATGGATGGAATTCTTGTTTTATTGCAAAAATGGATTCAACACCCTCAAATACCCCTACTGCAATCAAATCATGTAATCTTAACATTTAATATTTGCAATTCCATCAATCAAAAATGATTCTATCTAGAGTTCTGACAAAGAATATTGGTTTCCCTTCTCGTTTTGAGTAGTGGGAAAATAGCCAATTCACAATATTTTTGTGCCGAGAGGTGTTATACAACCCAACATATATATATATATATATATATATATATAGAGAGAGAGAGAGAGAGAGAGAGAGAGAGAGAGAGAGAGAGAGAGAGAGAGAGAGAGAGTTTGGGGAAACCCACTGTGCACTTCCCCTCATTTCAAGGATGGTACCTAGGGTAAACCAGATTTTGTAGAAAGCCGAGGCTTTTTCGATAACTTGCTCATTTAAGAGCTCAACATGTCACTTGTGGGAATTGAACCTGGGTGGGGGAGGGAGGGGGGACGGGAACAACCCTCAACACAAACCACTCGAGCTAAATCCAATTGACAAAAAATTAAAAAATAATATATATATATATATTATAAAATATATATTGGTTTGAATTTGTTTTGTTTTGGATTTTCCCTAGATTCAATTAATAGATCACGGAAACAATGTAGTGGTTACAGAGGTCATACCAGCATAGATCCATCTTAACCCAGGATCTATAAGTGTCGAGAGGGATAAAATCTATCAAGGTGCAAACTTTTAACCTTTCCTCAAGTTTTGCACTCTAAAAAAGGTTTTCACTTCTAGAGATTCGATCCCTCTCGATGCTTGATAGATCCGAGGTTAAGATGGATCTACGTTGGTTGGACTTTGATATATATATATATATATATATATATATATAATTGAGAAATATATTTAAAAGAGTATTGGACTATTTAATAAATATATTAAATATACTAGAAATAGTAGTTTTTAAATCTTAATATCTTTCTTATTTTAACGTTTTTAATTATTATTTTCCTCCGACAATTTGAATTTGGGAGAAGTGATCCACGGAGTTTTAAAATGCATCAATATTCATAAACCAATGAATAAATAAAATTTTCAAATTTAATATATATATATATATATATATATATATATATATATATATATATATATATATATATATATATTTTTATTTTTTTTAATAAATTTAAAAAATTATGAAAAAGCGAGCGGATTAATTCGAACTTCACATTGAAAAACTTTGAACCAAAGAACTACACTCCCAAGGAGCTAAAAAAAGGAGATGTTGACTCAAGTCATTGAGAAATAATGTAGATAGAAAAGAATATGTGATCGGTCCTCTACCTTTGGCAAAACCTAATGGAGTATTTCCATGACCTCTTGATAGCTTTCTCAACTATCAATGTTGGCCTTGAGATTAAAACCCCTTGGATCAAATTGTTGGTGGAATTCAACAAGGTACTGGTTGTGGTGACAATGGTGATGAAGGCATTGGAGGGCAATGATTTTTCCACACACAACTTGTCTCCGAGGGAGAAGAAGGCATCTCCGTCTTCTCCCAATAGAAGGGTTTACTTTTTTCTCTTGGACTTCCTTCTTCCCTTTACCGGAAAGGATGGAAATGTCGTACCATCAGATTTCACAAATTTGGCTTGGTATATGGCTAATATTTGGTGAATAATGATGACCATTGAGGAGAATGTGGCTTTAACTAATAGACTGGTTGTAGTAGTCTTATTGTTGTGTTATCCCAGGCATCACGACCTCCCTTTTTCTTGGAGTCTTGCTTGAAAAGCCATTCCTTCCCAAGAAAATGGGACCCCTCCTTCTTTTTTATAAGAGCTTCTTGACTTGAAAAAGTCACCTCGACTTTTGGTCTTTGGTTATTTTCTTCCCTCTCTGATATGATTGCTTGGTTATTTCGAGTCTGGTTTGGTTTATTTTAATTCTAACACTTAGCCATATTTTTAGGTATCATTTTTTTTGCATCAACGAAGTTCCTTTTTACTCCTCTAGTACGTATCGAAGAAGTTCCAATTAGCCCCTCCAATACATCAGAGCAGTTCCATCGAAGTTCTCCGAGTCACCAGAGGACTTTCCCCTAAGTTTTTTGAAACATGAAGCTGAATACTGAAGGACTTAATGTTAACTCCTCTTATTTTATCGGAGGAGTTCTTACGAAATCCACCGGTTGAAACTAGAGGAGTTCCTCGAAACTCCTTCGATGCCTTAAGTGTTTTAATGATAGACATAGCATTAGATGCTCTGGTGCCTACTAGAAGAGCTTCGGTATACACCATAGGACTTCCCATCATGTTCTCTGGTACATGGATTTTCCCACCAACCGAGTTGGTGCTAATGTCTCTGGTATCACCATAGCTCTTCATCTAAAATTCTATGATTGTTTCGATTTGCACACCCTCTCTATAAAAAGATCTCTCCCCCTCTCGCTTTTGGTAATTGTTGCTATCACTAAGGAAGGAAAAGACGTCGAGCGACCTAGCATTGAGACACCCCAACTTACAAGGGTTTTTCATCTATCATCGCTCTTCCCATCTCAACAGTTATCCACGTGGCACCTCACTGGGT
This sequence comes from Picea engelmannii, assembly GCA_009831015.1. Taxonomy (NCBI): domain Eukaryota; kingdom Viridiplantae; phylum Streptophyta; class Pinopsida; order Pinales; family Pinaceae; genus Picea; species Picea engelmannii. Next base: position 256,713 of record ML777314.1, read on the forward strand.
AATCCCTAAAACCATCTTTAATGTTTTCACTGAGGCTATTTGCTAGGGTTAGGGTTCATCTTTATTAATAGATAACATGTAATCTATATACTGGTCCTTCAAACCTCAACTTCCACTGGATTTTCCTTGACTGGTATCCTCGACGTCGTTGACCCTTTCACCTTCGCTCCATGTGAAACCTTGACCATGGTACTCTTTGACCTCAACCATATCTCAATCTCATGTGCCCTAACTCATATCCTTCATCGGAATTAGTTCAAACTTTGGCCTATTCTCATCTCTGGTCCTCGACCAAGCTTCTCCATCTTGACATTGACATAACCCCATAGTAAAAAACTAGACCTAGTGTTGAACCTAACAAAGATTGAACCCTCAACATGATCCAGATTTATGAGCGAAACGAAATGAAACACATATCTATAACATTAACATAGAGATATAATGAACAATAATAGATATATAATAAAACTTGACTTCTATTCAATAAAGAAATCTGTTGAAACTGTAAAATGTAGAATGAAAACAATCTTGCTCGAATGTTCGTAGCTAATCTCTGAGAAGAGATGTGGTGGCTACGCGCATTCGTCTGAGCATATTACAATGAGGCCTACAGACCTCTTTAGCATCAAGAACTAATCATAAAATCCTAGACATAAAAAAACTAACCCTAGGAGATGAAGTGCCAAAAGTCATGTGGGCCTCGATGGGGTAAGTTGGTACATCAACTTCCTGAGGTCGTAACTTTTGCATACGATCTCCATTTTAAGAGCATGATAACCCGTTGGAAAGGTCTATCCGAGGACTACACATATTGTCGTTGCACTTTGACTTGATTTTCACCGTGACTGTGGCGAGCCCAAAAATGTTGTTTAGGGCCTCAAAACGACCCTGAAAATTTAGGACCTGAAAAGCTAGAAAAAAACTGCCAAGATGAAAATTGTATGTGAGCCAGTTGGAATAGGTGAGTGGCCACCAATATCCACTTGGATCAATCCTGCCCCCTTAGGAAGCAATAGTCTCCATTGCGTTGATTTTCCCCATAAGATGAGGAAATTTCTGTTGAATTTTTCCCCGAGTGAGCCACTTGCCTTGGTGCAGGACTTGCCCCACTTTGACAACACGATAAAGTTGAAGTTTCTGTTGGTGAGTGCCCTTGACCTATGTGTCCACAATCTGATCAATGGATGCATGTTCCATGCGGTCAGGGTTGAGCTATGTCGGTGTTAATTTTTCTGTTATCTCTGAGGTGTCGAATAATGGTGGAAAGTATGGCTGAAGGAGGTCCACATTAAACACTAGGTGCAAGCCAAGGAAGGGGGGAATGTAGAGCACACAAGCATTGTCACCCACAACCTTGGTGATGGTGTAAGGTCCATAGCGGAGTGGACGAAGCTTTTGATGGGGTCCTGTAAGGCGTTCTTTTTGCAAGTACAACCAAACTTTATCTCCCACCTGAAACTTGTGTGGCACCCAATGTTGATCATGGTGCTACTTGTACTTAGCATTGGACTTCTGCAAAATATTCGGAACCTGTTGGCTTATGTGTTGGATTCATTCAATGAACTGGGTGGCTTTGTCGGCTTTGATTTGAGCATGGGATGATTCTTTCTGTGTGGACACAAGGGGTAGTGCAAAATCCATGGGACCCAATGGTTCAAATCCCAACCCCACCTGAAAGGGGATGTGGCTAGTTGATCTATGTATGGATTTGTTGTAATTGTGTTGAACATAGGAAAATATCATCCCATGTGCACGGATGCTTGGAATTGTACATGCACAAGATATGCACGATCATCATGTTGATGACCTCAATTTGGCCATCCATTTGGGGGTGGAAGGCAGTGGATTTGGTGAGCTTGATGTCCAACAGTCACTAAAGGCTTGACCAAAATGTGTTGAGGAACCAAATGTCTCGATCTGAGACGATGGTTTTTGGTATCCCAAAATGTACCCAACTCGTTCGAAGAAGAGCTTGGCAGTGGCCTCCGTTGTGATTCTCTTCTTGCAGGCAACCAAAATCACCATCTTGGAAAATCGATCAACAACCACAAAAACACAGTCATTTCCCTACTTGGTTGAAGGAAGGCCCAACATGTAGTCCATTGAGATGGATTCCTAGGGACTATAAAGAGTAGGCAGAGGGGTTTACATGCCTTGTTTCTTAATGGTCGGTTTGGTAATGGCATAGGTTATGCAAGACCTTATATAGATGTTGACATCATGTCAATGTTTCGACCAATAGAAATGTTGCTACAACATTGCATGTCGTTTCTACACCGAAGTGTCCTGCCACCCGACTGTAGTGAGCTTCCCAAATCATATTTGTTTGCTCTCTTAATGGAACACATAGATGGCCTAGATGGCACAAAAACACGTCCTAAAGATGGAAATCAATGACAACTGTGTTTGTGCCCAATATATGGTAGGTAGTGGCGAAGTCAGGATCTCTGTCGTAGAGTTGGTGCCATCCGGAGGTCTCATGGCCACATGAGTGTAGCACCATGGTTAGTGTTGCAATTGGAGGTCGACCAAGTCAAACGATGATGCAGTTGGTGCTCCCAATATTATACTTGATGTTGAGATGGAAATGTTGCAAGTATGTGGACCACTTATGATGGCGATCATTCTGCAATTCACCTTGTGTCTGCATGAACTGCAAAGGATTATGATCAATGTGGATGAATGTCTCCTTTCGAAGAATATAATTCCTCCACTGGTGGCATGCTTGTACAATGGAGTACATTTTTTTTTCATAAGTGGGGTACTTATGGATTGTATCTGATAGTGTCTCACTAAAATAGGCCACGGGATGACTGTGATGAGAGAGAACTACGCCCACAACATAGTTTGAAGCATCTGTCTCAATCTCAAAAGGTTGTTGCAAGTCGAGTAATGAGAGCACCAAGGCTGAGCACAAGCATTGGTTCAAATCATCGAATGCTTTCTGTTGTGGTTGGCCCCACGCAAAATTTTCCTTGGAACCACCCCTAGTCACTTGAATAAGGGCCCATGCAATATGGGAGAATCCCAACACGAACCTGCGATAGAAATTGGCAAGGCCTAAGAAGCTTCGAATCTCAGTGAGTGTGGTCAAGGCCGGCTCATCAAAAATGACCTGGATCTTGGCTAGATCGACATGCACCCCATGTTCATCAACGATGTAGCCTAGGTATTGGACCCTGTTCATATAGAAGGAGCATTTTTCCAAATTTGCATATAGATTGTGTTGTCGCAGAGTGTGAAGAACCTGTTGAATATGCTGCAAGTGTTCCACTCGACTCTTGTTGAAGATGAGTATGTCATCCAAATACACCACCATAAAAGAATTGGTGAAAAGCCCCAATATATCGTCCATCATCCTCATGAAATTTGGTGAGGCATTCAACAAGCCAAAGGGCATGACCAGTCATTCAAAAAGACCGTGTTTGGACTTGAAGGCAGTCTTCCATACATCAGTATGCTCTATTGGGACCTGGTGGTAGCCGAACTTCAGATCAATCTTACTGAAGTATTCGACCCCCTTGAGCTGGTTAAGGAGATCGTCAATTCGAGGAATTGGGTACGATTCCTGACTATGATTTTATTTAGGGCCCGATAATCAAGGCAGAGTCGCGAGGTCTTGTCTTTCTTCTGCACAAGCATGATTGGGCTTCCACAAGGTGATGAGCTTGGTCAAATGTGCCCCTTTTCGAGTAACTCTTGGATCTATCGCTTGATTTCTTCATTTTCTAATAGAGAGTGATGATAGACTGACCCATTGGGTAGCGGTGCGCTAGGGATCAGATCGATTGAATGCTTGATCTAACAATGCAGAGGTACTCTAGTGGGTGAGGAGAAGATGTATTTGTATTCTTCCACGACCTTATCCACTTGTTTTTGTTGTGTGGAGAGACCTGCCACGGAGGCCATGGATGTGGTTGCAACCTTCCGCTTGCTTTGAGCGTGAATCACAAAGAAGACAAAATTCTCGATCTGAGAGATGACCTTCATGCATTGCTTGGAAAAGATCAAGGAAATGGCAGTAGGTGGGACCACCTCAGGTATCATGTACAATTTCCTATCCAAGGTAATAATAACACTACAAGGCCTAGACTCATATACAACATGAAGTTTCGATAAATAAGATTGGCCCAAAAGAACATCACAAACTTCAAGGGGGGTGACATCACACAATACCTCATCTTTGAAGGTCTTGATGTCGTAAGCCAGGCGACATTGTTGGTTGATGTAGAGATCACTCCCTTGGGAAAGTAATCCGATGTTGTACGACTGTGGGTGCGGTTTTGTTGGCAAAGCCAACCGCTTGAGGACCTTTGTTGATATGAGGTTCTTCTAGCTACTGCTATCAACGATGAAGTGCAACAGAGTACCCTTCACCCACATCTATGAATGAAAGAGGTGCTCACCTTCCTCTGCTTCATCAGGTTCACCGTGTTGGATCTTGGTGGTAGCAACGGTGGAACTGGGTTCCACGTCAATGATCTGTCTCCTTTTTTCTGGTTCTGACTCAGAGTTGGAACCCACATCTGATTCATAGGCTTTCACCTCGACCACCAATGACTGCTTTTAGAGACATTCAATGGTGTTATGCCAGGGGCTCTTATGGAGCTCACACCACTTCCCATTGTCTTTATTTGTCTTCCCATTGTCCTTCTCTATTTGCGGCTTAGACTGGTTGTCTTGAGGTTGTCCATCCTTGCTATGTCCTTTTTTCTACGTGTTGGGGTTGCCTTTGCCCTCCTTCTGCTATGAGGGGTTCATAGACCCATACTGTCGCGTCTTTTGTTTAAGCTTTTGCTTGATTTTGATAACATATCGATAGGTTGCGCCTAAGGACGATATGTCCAGAAACTCCATTTATGTTTGTATGTATCTATGCAGACCATTGCGGTACTTGAGCACCAGATGTCTCTTATAGTCTTTAATACCAAGCTTGGTGCGCAAGGTATGGAGGACATTGTTGAACTCTTGCACTGTTTGGTCCCTTTCGTGTCGTAGTGTGGTCCATCTTGTATATAAGTCGTCATAACTTCCAACAGGGTAGTATTGTTCCTTAATATCATCCCTGAAAGAACCCCAAGTGGGTGCAACTGCAAATAATGGATATTCCTATGTTGCCTTTTGCTCACAGAAAGTCTTCCACCAATCTTTGACATGGGGTACAACCTTGAAGACAAAAATATACCCTTCTATAAGGTTTAACCATTTGTCTACAACATCCACATCTATCTGACCTTCAAATATAGGAATATCAAAAAAATTATGTACCTTGAATGGGGCAGTGCCTCCGCTCGAGGAAGATGTGTCATCTATTAGCAGTCGTTGAAGGATTTCTGCAAAATTATCCATCATCTCGTTCCTCTGTCGCACAAGGGCTTCCTCAAGCAACAATTTGAAGGGATCTCCTACCCCATCATCTCTCTTTTCTTCCCCCATGGGCGACCGTCGGGTTCGGTGAGGCTGATCTTGCAAAGGCTCAACTTGCTCAAGTCCCAACTGCTTATACCCTGACCTCATTGGGGGAATGCACGGAGAAACAAATAAAGAGCATACCACTCTGATACCACAGAGACAAATTTATGAGAAGAATGAAATGAAACACAGATCTATAACATTGACACAAAGATCCATTGAACAATAATAGAGATACAACAAAACTTAACTTTCATTCAGTAAAGAAATCTGCTGAAATTGTAAAATGCAGAATGAAAACTATCTTGCTCGAATGGTGGTAGCTAATATCTAAGAAGAGATGTGGCGACTATGTGCATTCATCTGAGCACATTACAATGAGGCCTCTAGGCCTTTTTAGCATCAAGAAGTAACTAGAAAACCCTAGACATAAAAAAACCTAACCCTAGGAGATGAAGCACCAAAAGTCATGTGGGCCTCGATGGGGTAAGTTGGTACATCAACTTCCCGAGGTTGTAACTTTTGCATACGATCTCTGTGTTAGGTGCACGATATCCCGTTGGAAAGGTCTATCCATGGACTACACATGTTTTCGTCACACTCTATCTTTGATTATAGTGTGACTGTGGCAAGCCCAAAAAACGTTTTTTAGGGCTTCAAAACAGCCCCAAAAGTTTAGGACTTGAAAAACTAGAAAAAACCTGCCAAGATGAAAATTATATGTGAGCCAGTTGGAATAGGTGGGTGGTCACCGATATCCACCTAGATCATAGTACCTTAACCAACTATCTCTTCCCCGAGAATCTTTACAAATCTTGACTTCCCTGCTCTCGGTTCTTTAACAGTCCTATCTGGATAAACCACAAAGCCCTAATGTTACACATCGAAAGGTCATCCCCGAACTCCATTTGCATAGTGGTTGAATTTTCAAAGCATAAAACACTAGAGCCACTCGAGCACTTTCTCCCTTTACTTAACCAAAATTTCCATTTCAAGACAGTTAATTTTCGATGCATCTTTTAAAATCGGAGAACTTTACAAGATCGACTATGGTATCGCTAAAATACTTTACAAGATTGACTCTATTATCTTCAGAGGATTTTATATGATCGCCTTCGGTCTTCACCGAAGGACTTGGTGTGATCACCTCTAGTTTTCATCAGAGAGCTTCACAAAATTGTTGTCGGTGTTCTCTAGAGCACTTAACACGATCATTACCGGTCTTCACCAGAGCACTTAACATGATCCTCATCGGTTTGTTCAAAAGACTTTATAAGATCGCCTATGGTCTTCACCGGATGAATTAACACGATTTCCTCCAATTAATTGAAGGACTTTACACAAACTTCGATGATGTTCACCGTAGGAATTTGCACAAACTTTGACGATGTTCACAGGAGGACTTTGAACAAACTCTTCCGACTGGTCCAAAAATCTTACCTCAAACGTCATCGGTATAATTGGGTGACTTATCACGAACTATTCTAGTACATACCGGAGCAGTTCCCACCAAGTGCTCTGATCTCAATTTTTTCTCCATTAACCCAAATAACATTAATTTCACCCATCTGCCTTGATTCTTCTCTTTGAACCTTCATGATGTCTCCAATCATCCTTCGATGACAATCTCCCACCTAATATTGATACAAGTGATTCTTCGGGTACCTAACATAGAATTTACATGGGAAGACTTATTTTAATATTCATTCACTGTTGAAATACATATGTGTTTACAGGTCTTGATCAAATCATGTTTATTTCCTCGCCTGGTTTTTTTTGGGTTGATTATGACTATGTGTTTCAGGTTCAGAAATGTCTCCACGAAAGAAGGTAATAAGCAAGGCACCTGCCACATAGTCTTCTAACAGTGGAATTAGGCAAGAGGAAGAGCTTGATTCTCCAAGAGTAGTGTATGATGACATAGTTGGATTCCTAGAAAAAGGAGGAGACTCGCTTAAATGGGCGAAGTGTTTCAAATGTTCAAAACACAAACGTTACCAGTAGGAGCTGACAACCAAGATGAGCTCTAGATTTTCAAGAATATTCGAAGATCAGGAATATAGAGGGTGGAAGCTCTTGCTACAGTGCTCCCTTGCGCAAATGCAATTGCTTGGATCCTCGAGCATGTAGACTTGGAAAACAAATATATCCTCAATGCCATGATAGAGCCCATAACATTGTTCTGGAAAGTTGACCTAGAAAACCACTATCACTTGTATAAAAGAGCTCAAAAGTTAGATGACGATCTCCTCAACAATTTCAAGCTCAAAGCAAAAGACCTTTTCAAGATCCAGTACAAGCTAGACAAATCTTTCAAGTATAGGTCATCCGATGAGTATCCCACAATGACACTAAGAACACTGTATCGGTATATGGTAGTGATGCACTGTAGGATATACAGAGAGTAAGATGCCTCCACATTTACGATGTCCTTGATGCCATTAATTTACTACTCCACAGAAAAAGGGTCGACTTTTGAATGGGCTGAGATCCTATCATCAAATCTGACAAAATCCATCACAATCATGAAGAACACTAAACTTGGGATTTGTTATTCCCCTTCCCTAGGGATAACTAAAGAGATGATGTCTCAAGGCCCTCAGGTTGTAGACATGGAGTACCAAGAGATGGATTGACTGAAAATTTCCACATACACAGATGGAGAACCACTTTGTCACCATACTTCTCTGATTCATCACAATGGCATTCACCACACCAACTTGCTTCTGGAGGACAATGGGTCTTTCTCCATGAGGTACAAGTCAAAGATTGTGGTAAGTGTCACCTTAATATTTGAGGCATTTGAATATGTTGCATTAAAGATTCTCTTCAGAGATGGATCGATCAGGCTTGTGGCTACCTTCTCCAACAAGATTTTTTCCCTCCCACCCACCTCTATGAGTCACTTCCTATAATTGATTATATGCTTCTCCATATTCATGATTATTATGTGCTCAACTTGTCCTTGATATGTTTTATAATTAAGCACGAGGGGAAGCACTTGGGTGAGATGTTGAGAAGGTGGTTGCACTCGTTATATGATTTCACCTAAGATCATCTGGCACTTGACTTCTTTAGGACCATGGGCCCCAGGTAAGTAGGTAGGTCATTTGTTTTCCCTTGCATGTGAATTTGCTTACTCATGGTAGATTAATTGCATTTCATTTTTCATTTTTCTCTACTTGCATTGGTGCTTTCATCATATTACATGTCAGTTTAGAAATTAAAAAAAAAAAATGCAAAATTTTCTTTCTAAATCTAGTCGTCAATTTGGAAATTTTGGATTTTGATTATATGAAAAAACAGTGACTGAGCTACCCTAGATGTCATAGTTTGTTGTTTCAATGTGTGTAGGCATAGGTCTAACCAGAAGACATTGAGGTTATCATGCACTCTACGACTAGTGCATGTCCCCAAGTAGGACCCATATGTTATCCCACTTTCCTAGGGATAACTAAGGAGATGATGTCTCGAGGCCCTAAGCTTGCAGACATGGAGTGTCGAGAGATGGATTGACTGAAAGTGTCCACATACACAGATTGAGACCCACTTCCCCACCATACTTCTCTCATTCATCACGATGGAATTCACCACACTAACTTGCTTTCGGAGGACAATGGGTCTTGCTCCATGAGGTACAAGTCAGGTATTGTGGTAAGTGTCACCTTAATATTTGAGGCATTTGAATATGTTGCATTAAATATTCTCTTGATTATGGAACATATCCTTGGACATTATCTTTTTGGCCTTGTTTCACCTTGGTGAGTGTCATGATTTCCTAGTAAGTGGACACCCTTAGGGAAAGGGTTGCAACCAGGGGTCTACTCGAAGGGTTATCATATCAACCCTGCTCATCCTTACCATTTTCTATCACTTATTCCTCTTCACATCCCAATCTTTTAGGTTTTCTAGCCTATTGACCCAAGAAGGGAATGTACCTCATTTCATGGGAAGAAGGGGCCATTAGGATTGGAGGTTCCCTAGCAAGAAATATCATGTAATAAAAGCACTCCCTGGGATCCAGAGAGCAATGAAACACTTCTCACAAAAAATGAGGGACATGTGAATTAAATAACTAAATTTAACAATCATGACAACCAAGGTAGAACATTTGTGGGCTATGGATTTCCTTTTTAGTGACCCTTATTGTCTTCAACTTGGGAAAGCATGGTTGCAAAGTGTGACCAAGGTAGAGTTGACATGGACAATGTTTTTCATGCTTAGGTAGAAGTCCCACATCAACTTCAACTTGGAAACACCCTAATAAATTAATGGCTAAAAGGGCTTGGAAAAAATATGCTTTAAAAACAAAAAGAGAAAATGGATGTGGCTAGCCCTCAACAAAGGCACCCATAGGTTAGACAATACGAGCCCTCATATGTCATGAATCCCAAAACCTAGAAGTCTAACCCCATCCATCTCACATCCATTATGTAACTCAAAAGGATCATCCTTGGGAACATCCCCTACTTAAGGAATTGGTTTACCCAATAGGGTATTATGACACCCCTCCCATATCTTAATTTGGCCAATTGTATAGGGTCTTTAAGCACTTGTTTAATTTGAAAAGGCAGATTTGATGCACATGTTTAGGTGGCTCTCGTATTAAGTGTGATTTTACTTGGCATGATACATTTGAATTGAGACCCTTGGAGAGTGAATTTACTTGTCTTTGTAGGACCTTGTTTGGTGGACATTTCTGGAGGAACAAGCCTCGCTTAGGCCTTCATTGGGGCATGAAGCCCATAGAGTGGATGCAACACCCCACAACTTGGGACCAACTTGATGATGAACGTTGCCTTTTGAGGCATGAGAGGACATCTTGGAGAAGGAAAGATAGCTCCCATTTTCCCAACGTTTGACCTTGGAGGTCCAAAACGTCATTTTCTAGGGCATGATGTCACACTTGGGGGCTAGGGTTTGGTGGTGTTGAATGACTTGATGGTGATATGGCTTGCTCCTTGAAGGAAGACCCTAGCACATGGATATTAGGCCTTGGGAGGCCCAACGACTTCCTTAACCAGCTCAACATCTTGACATTTGTGCCAAAATGTCACCCCTAGGAGGTATGACATCATCATTGAGGGTTTCTTGTTTTCTAATTTTGAAATTAAATTTGTAAAGGGGAAAATTAAGGAGGTATTCCCCCCTAATTTTTGTTTTACCCTAAAGATAAGTGGACAAACTCATTTTGAAGGTCCTGTATAAAAAGAGAGCTAATTCATTTCATTTTTAGACACAACTCACTTAAGGATTACAAGCTTCTTGGCTGAAATTTTTGCCCCTCTTGGGAAAATCCCATCTCTCTCTCTCTCTCTTGTGCAATATTTGGATTCTTAATACTTGTCTTTTAGAGCTAAAGTGGTGCACTATCTCTCTTGGATGCTTTCTCTTGATTTGTGATGGAATATGCTTGGTAGATGAGGGATTATCTTGCTATCTTCATGGAATTGGTAAGGAATTTATACATATTGTTGGTATTTCTTTCTTATTTCATGGCTATTATTGTCTAAACCCTTGGAGGAGTATAAGGGCATACACATTCCACCAAGTCTATCATAATCGTCTTGCATAAAGCTACTTTACAAAGGTTTCTAGGAGGATTAAAAGGGCTTACACCCCTAGAGAAGTAGTAGATCTAACCATACACAAGAGACTCCATACCCAATTGACAAGGCACTAATATGAATTTGCATTGGAGAAAATAAAATCGTTGCATTGGTATACGTGAATTTGAGAGATATTGTTTTTGTTCAAGTTGGAATATTTCCTTAGTGTTATAAGCTTGCTTGTACGTTTTATTTAGCGTCGTAGTTCTCATTGTCGTTAACAAATTAATGCTTCAACCATTAGGGATGAAAAAAAACTCACTTTATTTTATCTATTGTTCACTTTTCCACCGCTGGAATTTACTTGTGAACCTAGATTATTGTTCTACTGCTCATTGGCTATCTTTTTTACAGTTGCTTGTTGATTTCTATGGTTGGATTTTGTTGTTGTAGCATTTGTTTGATACAACCACTTGGTTGTCATAATAACTTGTTGATAACATATAATAAACAACCCTAAATGCCATTAAAGTCTTGCTCTTTTCAATGGAAGTTAAACTAGTCATTGTTAGCTTGGTTTCTAGTATCTTTTACTTGACTTTTGGAAACATGTTTTGTAGCCATTTCTATAATTCTTTGTTTTTATAGATCTGATATATTGCTGAAATTTTGGGACAACAAGGTTTCTTGCTTGATCCCCTTTGATAAAGGCTTGGTTTTATGATCATTTGTCTTATTCCAGCTAGGGCTAACATTGTTTTGCAGGTATACAACGTTTGACAACCACTTGCCCTCATTCAAGACTCCTTTTGAAGCCATGATTCCACTTCAATATTGACCTATAGGGGTTTCACTTTCCATCTCAATCCCCCTAGGGTCACCAAGATCCCCCCCTTGAGGTGATCTTATCATCTCTAAAGTGAGGGCAGTATCTATCTAAGGTGATACTGGGTAGGTATTCCCATAGTTCTCACATATTTGAGTTTTGGGTTGGGATTTTCCCAAGCTATAGATTGTGCGATAACATTTTGGCACCATTTTCGGGGAGGACTTTGAATCCTGTTTTAAGCCTAGCGACACTTTGGCAAGATTTGATCCGAAATCCTTTACCTATAGCTTGCCTGATGATCCACTTGAGGGAAATTCGCTTTCATCCTTGATGAGATTACTATAAAGTTCATCCGACGACTCCATTGAGGGAAGATACCCTCCCCATATTCGATAAGCCTTGAACTCATCTAGCGAATATACTGGTAAACCATGGAGGTATATGATAAACTCCTGTTGAAAAGGTAGGATGATATCCCAAAGTTTGATGGTAACTCGTGTTCAGTGGTTACACATGTTGTCGAGTTTGTTGAATACATTTATTGGTATCAGATAACCTAGGTTGATGTCTTAATACAATTATTCTTGGAATCCCTGGATGAAAAACAAAGGAATTTGATCAAGCATGTTTGTACCTCAAAGAATTTAGCCATCTTCATCCGATAATTCCTTACACATTGTAGACCGAAGTCCCAACAATTTGAAGATATGGTTCAGGACCTTCAGGATGCTTTTCAGGAAAGGATATTTCCTTTAGATCTGATTGAGGATTTGAGCGTGATTTCCTTTTAAGGACATCTCTACAAAGAGGAAGACTCCAATGAAGTGTAGGATATTGAAAAAATGCTACCCTCCAGAGAGGAAACCTACGATGACGAGAAAGACAAGATTTTTCTCTTCGATCCTCCAAGGAGCAATCGAATGAAGCACTCCACATTAAGGATTAAGCCCCTTGTGATGAAGAGGTGCTTGAGGGACATGTCCGTGATGAAAAATAAGAATTCTGATGAAGTGCCACGTACTAAGAATCCAAATGAGACATCGATATCCGTTCTCCCGCTTAATGAAGATGAAGTTGTTCAACCTTGCTTTACTCCTGCACATGAAGAAGAAGAAGTGATTAGTCCCAATGATGCAGATGTTTTCGTGAAGGACCTCTCTGACATGGTTGATCAACACATTGATGATTTTATACAGGTTGGGAGACATAGATGGGATGTGGGTTGTTTCATTTTTTATAGAGATCTCATTTACGACATGGGGGGTAGTTATCACACAAAAGGGGTTGAGTTTTCATCTTCAGAGAACTAGTCTTCCCATGCATATGATTCAGAGCAATTCAATGATGAGATGGTTGTGGATTTATTTCATTCATTTGAGGATGAATTGTCGCAATATACCTAAGAGGAATTTCAATCATCCCTTAGGAGTTGTGATGCATGCTCTTTTGGGGATTCAAATTTGTTCTATGAAGATTCCAATCACCTTCATGCTTAAATTCCAATGGATACAAAGTTGTGGCTAGCCTGGAGAAATCAAAGACTCGCAGTATCGCGCAACAATGTTTTCATCCTAAGGCTTTTTACAAGAATTTGCAGATGATGAAGCAACATGATTTGGTTATTGGGAAGGAATCTTTCTTTAGACCCGAGCTTGTCCCTTATCTCATCTCTCCTTATTGAGGAATTCACAAGGTCTTCTTGGGATCTCTCATATCTTCTTAGTATTCAGGAAGCTGTGGTCATGTTGACAAGGAGGAAGATGAACCATTGTCTACTTAGAGATGGATCAATCAAGCTTGTGGCTACCTTCTCCAGCAGGATTTTCTCCCTCCCACCCACCTTTATGAGTCACTTCCTACAATTGATTATATGCTTCTCCATATTCATGATTATTATATGCTTAACTTGTCCTTAATATGTTTTGTAATTAAGCACAAGGGGAAGCACTTGGGTGAGATGCTGAGAAGGTAGTTGCACTAGTTATATGATTTCACTTAACATCACCTGACACTTGAATTCTTCAAGGCCATGGGCCCCAGGTAAGTGGGTAGGTGATTTGTTTTCCCTTGCATTTGCATTTTCTTGCTCATGGTAGATTAATTGCATTTCATTTTTCTCTACTTGCATTGTTGCTTTCGTCATATTACATGCCACTTTAGAAATTAAAAAAAAAATGCAAAATTTTCTTTCTAAAGCCAATCGTCAATTTTGAAATTTTGGATTTTGATTGTATGAACAAAGGGTGAATGAGCTACGCTAGATGTCACAGTTTGTTGTTTCAGTGTGTGTAGGCATAGGTCTAATTAGGAGATGTTGAGGTTTGCATGCACTCTATGGCGAGTACATGTCCCCAAGTAGTAGCCAAATGTTATCCCACTTTCTTAGGAATAAATAAGGAGATGATGTCTCAAGGCCCTCAGGTTGCCGACATGGAGTACCAAGAGATGGATTGACTGACAATGTCCACATACACAAATGGAGACCCACTTTGCCACCATACTTCTCTGATTCATTGTGATGGCATTCACCACACCAACTTGCTTCCAAAGGATAGTGGATCTTGCTCCATGAGGTACACGTTAGGTATTGTGGTAAGTGCCACCTTAATATTTGAGGCATTTGAATATGTTGCATTAAATCTTCTCTTGATTATGGAACATCTCCTTGGAAATTATGCTTTTGGCCTTGTTTCACCTTGGTGAATGTCATGATTTCCTAGTAAGTGGCCATTGTAGGGAAAGGGTTGCAACTGTAGGTCTCCTCGAAAGGTTGTCGTACCATCCTCATTCATCCATTGCTTCTTCCTCTCCATGTCCCAATATTTTAGGTTTTCCATCCTATTGATCCAATAAGGGCATGTATCTCATTTCATGTGAAGAAGGGGCCATTAGGCTCAGAGGTGCTCTAGCAAGAAACAACATGCAACAGAGGCTCACCCTAGGATCTCGAGAGAAATGAAACACTTCTCACAAAAAATGAGGGACCTGTGAATTAAATAACTAAATAAACAATCGTGCCAACCAAGGTAGAGCATTTGTAGGCTATGCATTTCCTTTTTAGTGCCCCTTATTGTCTTCAAATTGGGGAAGCATTGTTGCAAAGTGTGACCAAGGTAGAGTTGATGAGGGCAATGTTTTTCATGCTTAGGTAGACGTCCCACGTCAACTTCAACTTGGAAACACCATATTAAATTAATGGCTAAAAGGGCTTGGAAAAAATATGCTTAAAAAAAAGAGAGAGAAAACGGATGTGGCTAGCCCTCAACAAAGGCACCCATAGGTGAGACAATACGAGCCCTTGTATGTCATGAAGCCAAAAACTTAAGTCCAACCCCATCCATCTCACATACATTACATAACTAAAAAATGATCATGCCGTACTTGAGGAATTGGTTCACCCAATAGGGTATTACGAAACCCTCCCATATCTTAATTTGGCCAATTGCATAGGGTATTTGAGCACTTGTTTAATTTGAAAAGGTATTGTTTACGCACATGTTTAGGTGGATCTTGTATTAAGTATGATTTTACTTGCCATACTACATTTGACTTGAGACCCTTGGAGGGAGAATTCACTTGTCTTTGCAGGACCTTGTTTGATGGACATTTGTGGAGAAACAAGCCTCACTTGGGCCTTCATTGGGGCATTAATCCCATAGAGTGGATGCCACACCCCACACATTAGGACCATATAGATAATGAACATTGTGTTATCCACAAATCCTATGGATAAGTAAGAAGTTGATGTCTCTAGGCCCTCAGGTTGCAGACATGGAGTACCGAGAAACAACTTGACCAACACTGTCCACTTGCACAGACAGAGACTCACCTCACCATCACAACTCCAGGTTCATCGTGATGGTATCGACCACATCAACTGGCTTCCGGAAGACATTTTGTCTTGCTCCATGAGGTACAAGTCAACTATTATGGCGAGTGTAATTTCAATATTTTAGGCATTTGAGTTTGTTGCATTTTAAATTGCTTTTGATTATGTAATATCTGCTTGGACATTATGATCTTTACCCTGTTTCACTTTGGTGGATGACATTGCACCCTAGCAAGTGGGTCACCCTATTGGATCATGTTATCATTGATGCCAATAGTTTGATTGATTGATGCCTTAATGATTGATGAACAATGTATATGTATTGTCCTTGATGAGAATGATAGATGTCAAAGTGGAAACCAATTGATAAAGATGGATCATTGATATGATGCATAGTCCTTGATGAGAATGATAGATGTCAAAGTGGAAACCAATTGATGAATATGGATCAATGAGTTTTCATTGATACATGATGATGCATAGTTTGTTTGATGAAAATATGACTCATTATTGTCTTATCATGATTGATAAGGTGCACAAATGGATGAACTCCAAAGTGGTCCCCTTATGGTGAAATCCCTCACGGGAAGACGCTTTGTGGATTGAGTTATTCTAGAAGAATGGTTGGAGGACCGATGCTTGTATGTAAAATAATAAGATGAAGATCAATGAAGTTGTTGGTGAAACTATCCTAGATGGATAGTGCTTGTCATGCCATTTCCGGTGGTATATGGAATGTCACATAACTCCTCACGATTTGAGAGTTATGGATTTACGAAATTGGAGGACCCCCATATGTTGGCTTGAAGCCCACAAGGTCAAAGAAGTCAAAGTGACCTAAAAAAAGAAATCATTATTTAAAAGATAAAGAAAAAGTGACAAAGTCAAGGTGGATTATTTAAATAATAAAGAGAAGTGACAAAATCAAGAAGGAATATTTAAATGATAAAATATTGGAGAACTTTCTATCTATGGATAATAGTTAACCCTAAAATAAGGAAAATAGGTTAAGTGACTTAGAAATGGGTTAAGTAACCTAGAAATGGGTTAAGTGACCTAGAGGATGAAAGTATAAATAAGATAGCTATGGTCTCTTGTAAAACATCCTTTTTGTGGATCAATGGAGAGCTTCTTGTGAATATCTTTTGGAGTATTGATGGAGAGCTTCTTGTGAGAGCATATTATTGGTGTGGATCTCTTGAGCATGATTGAAGATCTATTCTGAGGAAGAGAGGGAGAGGAGGATCTCATGGATGCATCAAAGTTTCGACAATGTAGGATATATCGACGACAAAATTCTCGGAGCTTCAGAAACCCTAGTTTCTGAGGTATACGCGGGCTATCTGTGTATAGGGTGTGTATGCATTGAAGGTATACACGGGCTGACTGTGTATAGGGACCATATAGTGGATAAAATCATGGAGATTTGTGTTTGAGATGGTTCCAAGCTCTTGGATGATGAGGCAGGTTCCAGATTTGCATTCTATGGGCTCAGATCTATCACTGAGACACTGGTATGGTTACATTATTGTCTTGATGGATACTATTATTTGATGTATTGTGAATGCTTAGGGAATTCTTGGTATGTATTCTATGATATGGTTTAGTTTGGATGATTTGGTTGATGGAGTGTTCAATACTCTTGTGATTCAGTGGTGACATGATTGCTATGGTATACTAGTTGTTTATACATGATTGAGATAGCATTCATATTGATTTGTTGTGGAGAATGAACAAGCTATTGGAGAGCTTGGATGTTTTGTGACTGGCTGGTGGTCAAATTGGACAATCAGAGAATGATATATTGATTACAGAGAATTTGAGTTGATCTTGAAGGACAAACCCTAACAACTCAAAAGGTATACATAGGTTGTTGTATACACTAACTGCGTGCATACGCAGGCTATAGTGAGCCAGGGCGCGTGCACACGCTGGCTGCACCACTGACAGGTCGCGTACCTGTTGACAGATTGATATCTGTTGAGGATTGTTGCCTCATCTCAGTTGGTGCTGAGGGTGTAAGTTGAGTCTTGCATTATAGAGCTAGTGCTCTTGTAGAGTTGTACTCTATTCAGTTGTTGTCGATAAACCCCCGGATTGTTGTCCATAATAAAAAGAAAAATTGTACATACATCTTGTGTTCTTTGTGTTCCTTGTAGTGATGACTTGATGATGATATATTGCTGATATATGTTGTTGATATATGTTCTTATCTAACTGGTTATAAATGACAACAATGGGTAATGAATAAATGTTGAATGTTAACTAAGGATTTTTTTTTAAGGAGGGAAGCTTTTGGGAAAAAGAGCCCCACACTCATTCAACCCCCCTCTAAGTGTGGTAGGTGTGTCCAACAATTGGTATCAAAGCGGACCTTCACTACAAGCCTTAACAAGCTTGAAGGAGATCCATAGACACACAAATGGATGATGAAGTTCCAATCCTTGATGAGGAAAACTATTCTACTTGAAGAATAGAGATGAGATTACATTTAAAGACAATGGGAGCAATGATTTGGAAGGCAGCCATTGGTGGATCAGTTCCTTTCAAGAACAAGTCAAAGTTTGCAGCTCAAAGGGAAGGAAAGAAGAATGATGCATTGGTTCTCAAGACCATTCTTAGTGGACTCTCAAGCCCTATCAAAGAAAGCATGGAACAATGCACTTTTGCCAAGGATCTATGGCTAAAGCTAGAGGAAACATATCAAAGCAAGAAGGAGAAAAAAGATATTGAAGATCACTCCATCAAGATCACTAAATGTAAAGAATCTCCAAAAACTCTTGATTGTATTATTTCTAAGTGTGATCTTCAGAACATTTCAAGTGAAGATAAAGAATCAAGTGATGATAGCACAAAGGAAGATTTTGAAGACATTTCAAATGAAGACAATGAATTATGTGTTGATGTTGGCAAAAAGGAATATCATGAAGATATTTCAAATGAAGGTAAAGAACCCTCAAAAACCCTTGATTACAATGATGATGATGATTTTTTCTCTATAAGTGAAGAAGAAGATCTAGAAACAGTTTGTGTAAAGTTTGATGGTAATTATCCCATGAAAAGAATCGAAGGAAATCTATTAAAACTTCAAAAAGAAGTTGAAGAGGGTTTATATAGATATAGAAGTGATCATTATTATATAGACTATAACTATCTTTCGGATAACACTAAGAAGTTTCTTAGGAGGAGTCTAAGGGACATCTTGAAGTTAAAATAAATGATCAAGGAACAAGAAGAGAGAAATAAGACTCAATTAGAAGAAAAGGAAGAAGAGATCACAAGACTAAAGAATGGAAAAGAAGATATAAATATAGATGATGAGATTAGCAAAAGTTTTGAAACCATTGTTCATCTCAAGACCCAAATTGAAGAAGCCAAAAGAATAGAGGAACTATTGAAGATTCAAATAAATGAAAAGGAAGAGTCATGTTGTAAGCTAGAAGCTGAAATTGTTGACCTTAGAAAGAAGGTGGAAAAGTCAAACAAATTCTTGAATAGTTCACGAATCTTGGATGAGATCTTGGAAATTCAAAGATCATCATGTGATAAATCAGGTCTTCGATACAAAGGATAAGATACACATGCTGAAGCAAGCACCTCAAAGAAGCATGAGGTAAGTACATCAAAGAAGGAAGACAATGTTGCAAAGCAACCATCTACACAAGGCAAAGAAAATTCAAAAGAACAAAGCAAGGAAGACATCAAGAAGCTATTCGTGGGACACCGAGGCAAAGGTAAGAAAGTATTTTTCATGGGTACTGTTATTCATGTAATGGATATGGTCACAAAGATTTTGAATGTAGATATTATGAAAGGAGATATAATGGAAGATTATATAACACCACAAGGTGTTGGAGATGTGATCAAGTAGGACATATTGTTGTTCATTGTAACTCCATGAGATGCTATAGCTGTAGTGGATTTGGCCACAAATCCCAGGAGTGTTGGAACACAAGAAGAAATTCCATGATGAGGACTTCACATAGCATGGCTAGAAGAAGGAATGAAGTAAGAAAGGGAGACATCTTTGAAAACATGGATGCTTAGAGTTCAAGTTCTGAGGAGAAAGGTCATCTACAGAAGTGGGTGAAGAAGACATAGCAACTAGATCATAATGGAAGACTGAAGGGAAGTTCAAAAGTGTCATCTACTGAGGCATACGCGGGTGACTGTGGTGACAGTCGCGTACATACACTGATTGACCTTGAATAGGTTGCGTACATACGCGCTCTGTTGTGCAACAGACCACATATATGTGGTAAAGCCTTGGGAAAAAGGGAATGCACATGAGTTGCAACTTGATGTGATGATATAACTCTGTGTTGCAGGGTCTGACATTGTTTATTGCAGGTTCTGACACTGTTTGTTGCAGGTTTTCATGGTCCTATGTTAGATCATGTAAGGTGATGATGTAAAATATATCTTGGGTACATGGCACTAACCCATGAGTATGAATTGATGCCGATCAAATGCTCGTCTATTGGATTATATAAAATAAAATGTTGGGGTACATGGATGGTACATTTTGAAGTTTCATTGATATATCTTATGACGTATTATTGGAAGCATATGTTGGTTATCATGGTGCATGCATTTTGCATGTGGTTGGGCTACAGATTGAGACATGTAGTTGGTGAGTTGAGTTGATAGTCATGTTGTCCATCATTGGGGAGTCATAGCTTGATGATGCATGGTTGATATACTTGCTTGGTGCAAGTGACGATGCATGATGGTACACTCATAGATGGTATTGTTGATAGATGCACATGGTTGGCATATTGGTAGATGCACATGTTGGCACATTGATTGAGGTATATGATTGATACATTCCATAGATGATACATTTTGGCACATTGCATGATGATGATGTACATAGGTGTTGTGTATGATGAACACACATTTTGGCACATGATGTATTTGGTTAATCTTTTGCTTCGTAATGAATGGTATGGCACAAGGTTGATGCATGGACATGTCCAAGGATCGTCATTGAAAGAGAAGATAGGGGGAGACATACCCATAGGGGGAGTCATTCTTTTTCCCTGATTCTAGGAGGAGATATTTATCAGATGCATACCTAGAAAAGAGCCCTATATTTGAAGAAAGATCAAAGAGGCATAGTTCCAGAGGAAGCAATGGACACAGGGAGAGTATGAGCGGCATATCTTCAGCAATACATCAAAGTAATATCCCTTGTTGAAAAGGGGAGAGATTATTCAGAGGAAGATGAAAGGCATTCAAGCAGGGGGAGCAACCCCAAGAGTAGAATGGCCCTTTGCAATTGATGTCAAAGGGGGAGAGTTAATCACATTGATGTGATTGATGTTTATTAATGGGGAGAGATAGTCACATTGACTATTGTTGTAGAACATTCCTTATCTACATGTTGACATCAATAATTGGTAATTGGTGTTGACATCAATGTTGGTATTGCCATCAATGCCAAAGGGGGAGATTGTTGGATCATGTTGTCATTGATGCCAATAGTTTGATTGATTGATGTCAAGTGATTGATTGATGTCTTAATGATTGATGAACAATGTATATGTATTGTCCTTGATGACAATGATAGATATCAAAGTGGAAACCAATTGATAAAGATGGATAATTGATATGATGCATAGTCCTTGATGAGAATGATAGATGTCAAAGTGGAAACCAATTGATGAAGATGGATCAATGAGTTGTCATTGATACATGATGATGCATAGTGTGTTTGATGAAAAGATGACTCATTATTGTCTTATCATGATTGATAAGGTGCACAAATGGATGAACTCCAAAGTGGTCCCCTTATGGTGAAAGCGCTAACGGGAAGACACTTTGCGGATTGAGTTATCCTAGAAGAACGGTTGGAGGACCCATGCTTGTATGTAAAATAATGAGATGAAGATCAATGATTTTGTTGGTGAAACTATCCTAGATGGATAGTGCTTGTCATGCCATTTCCGGTGGTATATGGAATGTCACATAACTCCTCACGGTTTGAGAGCTATGGATTTACGAAGTTGGAGGACCCCCATAAGTTGGCTTGAAGCCCACAATGTCAAAGAAGTCAAAGTGACCTAAAAGAAGAAATCATTATTTAAAAGATAAAGCAAAAGAGACAAAGTCAAGGTGGATTATTTAAATAATAAAGAGAAGTGACAAAATCAAGAAGGAATATTTAAATGATAAAATATTGGAGAACTTTCTATCTATGGAAAGTAGTTAACCCTAAAATAAGAAAAATAGGTTAAGTGACCTAGAAATGGGTTAAGTAACCTAGAAATGGGTTAAGTGACCTAGAGGATGAAAGTATAAATAAGATAGCTATGGTATCTTGTAAAGCATCCTTTTTGTGGATCAATGGAGAGCTTCTTGTGAATATCTTTTGGAGTATTGATGGAGAGCTTCTTGTGAGAGCATCTTATTGGTGTGGATCTTTTGAGCATGATTGAAGATCTGTTCTGAGGAAGAGAGCGAGAAAAGGATCTCATGGACGCATCAAAGTTTCGGCAATGTCGGAGATCTTGACGGAAAAATTCTCGGAGCTTCAAAAACCCTAGTTTCTGAGGTATACGTGGGTTGTCTGTGTATAGGGTGTGTATGCACTGAAGGTATATGTGGGCTGACTGTGTACAGGGAGCGTATAGTGGATAAAATCATGGAGCATATTTTTCATGGGTACTGTTATTCATGTAATGGATATGGTCACAAAGCTTTTGAATGTAGATCTTATGAAAGGAGATATAATGGAAGATTCTATAACACCACAAAGTGTTGGAGATGTGATCAAGTAGGACATATTGTTGTTCACTGTAACTCCATGAGATGCTACAGCTATAGTGGATTTGGCCACAAATCCCAGGAGTGCCGGAACACAAGAAGAAAGTCCATGATGAAGACTTCACATAGCATGGCTAGAAGAAGGAATGAAATAAGAAAGGGAGACATCTTTTAAAACATGGATGCTCAGAGTTCAAGTTCTGAGGAGAAAGGTCATCTACAGAAGTGGGTGAAGAAGACAACGCAGCCAGATCAAAATGGAAGACTGAAGGGAAGTTCAAAAGTGTCATCTACTGAGGCATACGCGGGTGACCGTGGTGACAGTCGCGTACATACGCCGACTGACCTTGAATAGGTCGCGTACATACGTTCTCTGTTGTGCAACATGCCGCGTATAGGTGGTAAAGCCTTGGGAAAAAGGCAATGCATATGAGTTGCAACTTGATGTGATGATATAACTCTGTGTTGCAGGGTCTGACATTGTTTATTGCAGGTTCTGACACTGTTTGCTACAGGTTTTCATTGTCCTATGTTAGATCATGTAAGGTGACAATGAAAAATATATCTTGGGTACATGGCACTAACCCATGAGTATGGATTGATGTTGATCAAATGCTCATCTATTGGATTATATAAAATAAAATGTTGGGGTACATGGATGGTACATTTTGAAGTTTCATTGATATATCTTATGACGTATTATTGGAAGGATATGTTGGTTATCATGGTGCATGCATTTTGCATGTGGTTGGGCTACACATTGAGACATGTAGTTGGTGATTTGAGTTGATAGTAATGTTGTACATCATTGGGGAGTCATATCTTGTTGATGCATGGTTGATATACTTTCTTGGTGCAAGTGATGATGCATGATGGTACACTCATAGATGGTATTGTTGATAGATGCACATGGTTGGCATATTGGTAGATGCACATGTTGGCATATTGATTGAGGTATATGATTGATACATTCCATAGATGATACATTTTGGCACATTGAATGATGATGATGTACATGGTTGATGTACATAGGTGTTGGGAATGATGAGCACACATTTTGGCACATGATGTATTTGGTTAATCTTTTGCTTCATAATGAATGGTATGGCACAAGGTTGATGCATGGATAGGTCCAAGGATCTTCATTGAAAGAGAAGATAGGGGGAGTCATTCTTCTTCCCATGATTCTAGGAGGAGATATTTATCAGATGCATACCTATAAAAGAGCCATATATTTGAAGAAATATCAAAGAGGCATAGTTCCAGGGGAAGCAATGGTCACAGGGGGAGTATGGGCGATATATCTTCAACAATACATCAAAGTGTTATCCCTTGTTCAAAAGGGGAGAGATTATTCAGAGGAAGATCAAAGGCATTCAAGCAGGGGGAGCAGCCCCCAGAGGAGAATGGCCCTTTGCCATTGATGTCAAAGGGGGAGAGTTAATCACATTGATGTGATTGATGTTTATTAATGGGGAGAGATAGTCAGATTGACTATTGATGTAGAGCATTCCTTATCTACATGTTGACATCAATAATTGGTAATTGGTGTTGACATCAATGTTGGTATTGCCATCAATGCCAAAGGGGGAGATTGTTGGATCATGTTGTCATTGATGCCAATAGTTTGATTGATTGATTTCTTAATTATTGATGAATAATGTATATGTATTGTCCTTGATGAGAATGATAGATGTCAAAGTGGAAACCAATTGATAAAGATGGATCATTGATATGATGCATAGTCCTTGATGAGAATGATAGATGTCAAAGTGGAAACCAATTGATGAAGATGGATCAATGAGTTGTCATTGATACATGATGATGCATAGTTTGTTTGATGAAAGGATGACTCATTATTGTCTTATCATGATTGATAAGGTGCAAAAATGGATGAACTCCAAAGTGGTCCTCTTATGGTGAAAGCCCTCACGGGAAGATGCTTTGCGGATTGAATTATCCTAGAAGAACCGTTGGAGGACCCATGCTTGTATGTAAAATAATGAGATGAAGATCAATGAAGTTGTTGGTGATACTATCCTAGATGGATAGTGCTTGTCATGCCATTTCCGGTGGTATATGGAATGTCACATAACTTCTCACGGTTTGAGAGTTATGGCTTTACGAAGTTGGAGGACCCCCATATGTTGGCTTGAAGCCCACAAGGTCAAAGAAGTCAAAGTGACCTAAAAGAAGAAATCATTATTTAAAAGATAAAGCAAAGGTGAAAAAGTCAAGGTGGATTATTTAAATAATAAAGAGAAGTGACAAAATCAAGAAGGAATATTTAAATGATAAAATATTGGAGAACTTTCTATCTATGGAAAGTAGTTAACACTAAAATAAGGAAAATGGGTTAAGTGACTTAGAAATGGGTTAAGTGACCTAGAGGATGAAAGTATAAATATGATAGCTATGGTCTCTTGTAAAGCATCCTTTTTGTGGATGAATGGAGAGCTTCTTGTGAATATCTTTTGGAGTATTGATGGAGAGCTTCTTGTGAAAGCATTTTATTGGTGTGGATCTCTTGAGAACGATTGAAGAGCTATTCTAAGGAAGAGAGCGAGAGGAGGATCTCATGGATGCATCAAAGTTTCGGCAATGTCGGAGATCTTGACGACAAAATTCTCAGAGCTTCAGAAACCCTAGTTTCTGAGGTATACGCGGGCTGTCTGTGTATAGGGTGCGTATGCATTGAAGGTATACGCAGGTTGACTGTGTACAGGGAGGGTATAGTGGATAAAATCATGGAGATTTGTGTTTGAGCTGGTTCCAAGCTCTTGGATGATGCGGTAGGTTCCAGATCTGCATTTTATGGGCTCAGATCTATCACTGAGACACTGGCATGGTTACATTATTTTCTTGATGGATACTATTGTTTGATGTATTGTGAATGCTTAGGGCATTCTTGGTATGGATTCTATAATATGGTTCATCTTGGATGATTTGGTTGATGGAGTGATCAATACTCTTGTGATTCAGTGGTGACATGATTGCTATGGTATACTAGTTGTTTATACATGATTGAGAAAGCATTCATATTGATTTGTTGTGGAGCATGAGCAAGCTATTGGAGAGCTTGGATGTGTTGTGACTGGATGGTTGTTAGATTGGACAGTCAGAGACAGAAGAGAATGATATATTGATTACAGAGAATCTGAGTTGATCTTGAGGGACAAACCCTAACAACTCAGAAGGTATACGTAGGTTGTTGTATACACTGACCGCGTGCATACACGGGCTGTAGTGAGCCAGGGCGCGTCCACACGCTGGCTGCACTACTGACATGTCGCGTACCTGTTGACAGATTGATATATGTTGAGGATTGTTGCCTCATCTCAGTTGGTGCTGAGGGTGTAAGATGAGTCTTGCATTATAGAGTTGGTGCTCTTGTATAGTTGTGCTCTATTTAGTTGTTGTTGATAAACCCCCAAATTGTTGTCCATAATAAAAAGAAAAATTGTACATACATCTTGTGTTCTTTGTGTTCCTTGTAGTGATGACTTGATGATGATATATTGTTGATATATGTTCTCATCTAACTGGTTATAAATGACAATAATGGGTAATGAATAAATGTTGAATGTTAATTAAGGAGTTTTTTTTAAAGAGGGAAGCTTTTGGGAAAAAGAGCCCCACACTCATTCACCCCCCCTCTAAGTGTGGTAGGTGTGTCCAACACACACTTGGGGATAGGTTTTCTATTGCGAGGTTCTCTCGATGAGTCATCATGGTATTCCTGACCATACTTCTCACTTTCTACATTGCATCCCCTCATCTCCTTACCTTTTGGGATTTTTCAGGTGTATTGATCCAAGAAGAGGTTGTCCCTCATTTCATGGGAAGAAGGGGTTGAAGGCCTAGAGGCTTGTAGATGGAAAAATATGAAATCCAATCATGAACCTTCTAGATGCTCGCCCATGTGCCCCAAGGCGATGGAATGTCTTTCGTAAGAAACTGATGGGACCTGTGAATAATAACTAATACAAAGACCAACTAAGATGGAGCATGTGTGGGTACTAATTTTCATGCTTAGGTAGAATCGCCACACATGTTTTCAAATTGGGTAATCATGATGTAACCAGGGTAGAGTCAAGGTGGGCACTATTTTTCATGCTTAGGTAAAATCCCCACCTTGGCTTCAACCTGGAAACATCTTAAAAGAATAAAATGCTATAAATGGGCTTGGAAAAAGGTTGCATTGAAAATGAAGGTGCAACACACCCTCTTCAAAGGCACCCATAAATGAGATACCACGATATATTGTATGTCATGAACCCCATGCCAAAAAGTATTTCCCCCATTCATATCACTTCATCCACATGAATTAGAGAGAGGTCCACTTCGGAAACACTCCTAAACTTGAGGTATTATTCATCCAATAGATCGCTTTGTCAACCCTCCCATACCTAAACTTGGAAAATTGCATAGGGTCTTTCAACACTTGTTTATTTTGATGAGGTGGTTTGGATGTACATGCTTAGATGGCTCTTTTGTTGATTTGATTTACTCATCATGATGCATTTGACTTGAGATCCTTGGAGGGCGTATTCAATGTCTTTGCATGACCTAGTTGGTGGACAGATTTGGAAGAACAAGCCTAGCTTGGGCTTCCTTGCGGCTTAAATCCCAGAGGTTTGATGCCATGGACCACACACCAGACGACGATGACAACCTTTAGAGGCCCGAGGAGACACCTTGGAGGACCTAACCCAACCCTTTTCTATCCCAATGAATTTTTCTTCCGGCTAAAACGTTACTTTTGAGGAGGTTGGCGTCACCATGGGACTATGGTTGGGGTGGTGGTGTTGGTTGACTTGACACTTGACATGTTTTGATGGATCCCGAGGGTTTGACTTGAAAGAGAAAGGCCCAACGCATGAGGGGGAAACCCTAGAGGGCCCAACAACTTACACGTTCCACTCCAACTACTTGCAAAAGTGCCAAAACATTTACCTAAGGGGTGACATCATGCTTCTTCAGGGTTTCTTATGTGCATTTTAGGGTTAAATTTGAATTTAATAATGTAAAGGGGAAAAGTAAGGGTTGTCGTCCCCTTAATTTGTGGTTTACCCTAATTTTAAGGGGATAAACACTCATAGTAGGATTTGTATAAATAGAGATAATTTCATTTCATTTTTACATCATAACTCTCCCATCTTGGAGAGGAGACTTGGCTTAAAGTTGCACTCTACTTGGAAAATTTTGTCTATCTCTATTGCTACTATCTCTTGTTATGGTTTTCTTTGGCTATTGGATGAATAAGTAATGTGCTATCTTTTTTGGAGGTTATTTCTTGCTTTTATGGTGAATTTTCTTGGTTAAAAGGAGTTTATCTTGTTAATGCTTGGATTAGGTAAGGAATATTTCATGTTATTGCTTCTTTTCTTGGTCACAAGGTTAATTTGCTAAGATTTTGGGAAGTATAAGGGCATACAACCTCACTACGTCCACAATATTTGTCTTGGAATATTTTTTTGCATAAAGGAATACTAGGAGGAGTAAAAGGGTTTACACCCTCCTAGGGTTTTCCTTAGCAAGTCTTGCTTGCCTTGGGAAGTAAAAGGGATTACACCCCCAAGGAAATAGCACAAATAGCTCTTTCCTTTTTAAAGACTCCATAACCCAATAGTTAAAGGCTCTAATCTCTTGCATTGGAGAAATAAAATCATTGCATTGGGATACGTAGAGTTACGAGATATCGAAATTGTTTAAGTTGGAATCTTTTCTACATGTTATAAGATTTCTTGTGCCCCAAGGGCATCCTCTTTTAGCCAAGGATTTCATTGCTGCAATAAATTTAATGCTACAACCATTAGGGCTGCAACAAAAATCACTTTCTTTCATCATTTACTCACTTTTTAACCGTGGAAATTGACTTCTAAGCCTAGATTACTGTTCTACTGGTTATGGGATATCTTTTTGATGGTTTACTTGTTGATTTTTATGGTTGGAAGTTGTTGTTGTAGCAAATGTTTGCTACATACATAAGGTTTCCCTAACACTTTGATGATAACTTCATTTGACATCCCTAATTTACAGTCAAATTTCATGCTTCAATATTGGAAAGTTATCTATTGTTTTAGCACTTCATTGTCTAATAATTATTTGACAATTTTGATGGTTAAATATGCAGTAACTAGCTATTTTACTTGTTGATATATATTTCTATTGACTACTGCAAATAGGGACATCAATATTAAATTTCTTATCCATTGGATTGTCTAGCTTGCATCTTGTCTTTTCTTGTGTCTCGAGCAGGTACAACCATCTTCCGTAGGTACTCAAACACTTGGCAACCATAAACCACCTCTGAAGCTTGTTGTCAAGCTACTCTCCACTTAGCAACTTGACCTAGAGGGGCATATATTCATAAGTATCACTTTCCATCTCATTTCCTCCATAATGTCAATCGAGATTCCCCCTTGTGTCGGATTTTTCCTTCACAGAAGGGAGGGAGGGTTTATTTGAGGTGACAATGGGTAAACTCTCCCACTGTTATTGCCATCCCGTGGATTGGGTCAGGATTTTCCCAACCTACATTTTGTACGATAACACGTTGCCTCTGGAGGCATGAGGGGACATCTTGGAGAAGGAAATCTAGCCCTCATTTTCCCAACGTCTGAACTTGGAGGTCTAAAACCCCATTTTCCAGGGCATGACGTCACACTTGGGGGCTAGGGTTTGGTGGTGTTGGATGATTTGATAGTGACATGGCTTGCTCCTTGAAGGAAGACTTTTGCACATGGATATTAGGCCTTGGGAGGCCCAACAACTTCCTCAACCATCTCAATGTCTTGCCATTTGTGCCAAAACGCCACCCCTAGGGGGTATGACATCATCATTGAGGGTTTCTTCTTTTGTAATTTTGAAATTATATTTGTAAAGGGGAAAATTAAGGAGGCCGACCTCCATAATTTGTGTTTTACAGTAAAGATAACTAGACAAACTAATTCCAAAGGTCTTGTATAAAAAGAGACCTAATTCATTTCATTTTAGACACAACTCACTTGAGGATTACAAGCCTATTGGATGAAATTTTCGCCCCTCTTGGGTAAATCACATCTCTCTCTCTCTCTCTCTCGTGCAATTTTTGGATGCTTAATACTTTTCTTTTGGAGCTAAAGTGGTTTGCTATCTCTCTTGGATGCTTTCTCTCGCTTTGTGATGAAATATGCTTGGTAGATGAGGGTTTATCTTGCTATTTTCTTGGAATTGGTAAGGAATTTTTGCATATTGTTGGTATTTATTTCTTATTTCATGGTTATTATTGCCTAAACCCTTGGAGGAGTATAAGGGCATAAACCCTCCACCAAGTTTATCATAATTGTCTTGCATAAAGCTACTTTACAAAGGTTACTAGGAGGAGTAAAAGAGCTTACACTATCCTAGATTTACCTTGTTAGATTTACTTGTTCTAGGGAGTAAAAGGGCTTACACCCCTAGAGAAGTAATAGATATGACCATACACAAGAGACTCCATACCCAATTGACAAGGCACTAATCTGAATTTTCATTGGAGAAATAAAATCGTTGCATTGGTATACGTGAATTTGAGAGATATTGTATTTGTTCAAGTTGGAATATTTCCTTATTGTTATAAGCTTGCTTGTGCCCTAAGGGCGTTTTATTTAGCCTTATAGTTTTAATTGATGTTAACAAATTAATACTTCAACCATTAGGGTTGTGTTGAGGGGTCCAAGATCCCTTTAACTCAACAGTAGGAACCAAACCCGCCTTAGAGGCCCAATTAGACTCTGCAGCGTTTGATGGGTGGAATGGTTCTCCAGATCTTTCGATCTAGCTAATTTATCGATGGGCTTTACTTAGTGATTGACATTATATTATTTCTGTGAAAGTTCCTCCTTCAGATTAAACGTTCTCTTTTGTTTTTTCTTTTATTAGATGAGTCTGATAAAGTGATATGTGATGGTATAAGCCAATTGATAGAAGGGATTCTTAACTACTGAAGAAGGATGAGCTTGGGATAACCCTCGTGCTCTAGCATGCAGACAATGATATTCACACCTTTTACAAGTCTAGTAATAATACATTAACTTGATGGTATTTGAACAATGACTGAGATACAATTATTGAAAGAAAATACGCATCCAATAAGATGAGTGCAAGAAAAATAGTTTCTTTAGCTCTACCATCAATCACACATTAACACAATGATTTGAGTTTCATCATCAATAAAAAAGAACTGCTAAAATATTGAAATAGATAGCTTATAAATAGATTCAGAAACTCTTACTCGTTACAACATCAACTACTTAAATAAAAGTTGGAATTAGTTCCTCCTCAATCCAATCACATAACGCCTTTGATGAAAAACCACAATTTTGTCTCTGGTTCTAAACATAACTTCTCAATTAAGGTTGCTCAGAAATAGTTCTTTACAATTCTCAAAAAGAGGGTCTTTTCCTAAAACTTTCGACCCTTTCTAAAAGGTCAATCCCCCTATTTATAAAGAATCACTAACTAAAATTATCTGCTACAAGTTTGTGTTAAGTAAAACAAAAGATTGCTACATGGTGCTTGATCTTTTTGTTCTCTGGAAATCATCTCATGGTTCTACTAGAGTGGATGACTCTTCTCGTATTCTGACCACTTGACGAAGAGATACTCGCATGTGTTAGCATACGATAATTTGTGTTGGTCCATCGGGGTTGAAAGGGTTTCCTCCACTTCTATTGCACGTTCTCTATATTTGGCGACTTTGACACTTAAACCCTGCAGAACTGCACGAGCCTTGATTGGATGTTCCATAAACTTTTGTATTTTACCTAGTGTCATGCTTGACACCTGTGCAATCTCCAATGCCCATGTCGAGTCATGTTCTGCATGTTGTTTTACTATGTCATGCAAGTCGACAAAGTCTTTGGGTGAGTCGAACTTGAGGAGGCCAATGCGTTTCATCTCTCGATTGATATTTTTCCAGCTTCTTTCGCACTCGGCCCACCTCTTCTGTATTTCTCGTTGAGGTTCCTGGGCCATACTTACCCAGTATTCGACTGTTTTCTTGATCCGGGAGATGTTGCTATCCATCAACACTCGAATGCCATGCTCCTCTGCGTCTCGGCCCTTCTGAACTGCACTGATGTAGTCAATTCATTCTACAACTTGGTATGCCTTTTCATACCATCTCTCCACATCCTTACAGGTTGTCGGTGCCATAAGGGTATCTTCTTGATAATCGGCCACACATGCAGTGAAGATATGTCTTTTGCTCGTGAACTTTGCATATGCATCTTGGAACTCACTCTTCAGAAAAATTGTGGCTTGCGTTGAGTCTTGGTAATACTTTTCCAAGTGGCACAAATGGTCTAGCTCCTTCAGTGCAGTGGGTAGTTCCTTTTCATATCGCTTTGCTCGATCCAACGTGGCATCGGTGATACCCATCCTTGCGCTGATGAGCTAATATGTCTTCGCTTGTTATGTGTTAAGCAAATTCTCCTCTGTGGTGATGAGAATCGAGCTATCCAACATGAGTCTTATTTTCTTGGTGGTCCTCCTCATGATAGATTTCCTCTTCTTGTCATAAGCGATCACCTGTATATCGACGACCTCATCAACAGGCTCAGGGATTTGTTGTTCTCCCCAGGTTAGAGTGTTGTCCAAGCTTCCTGCTATATGTATTTTCTCTAGGATCGGTTCTTGTACTTCTTCCATATGTTCCAATGGCTCGACCTCCATCTAGTTTTCATCGACTAGTGAGGTGTTGGCCAAAATTGAAGAGTCAGTGACAGGCCCAATGCTTACTTAGTGATCGGTTGTTGAGGTGTCGATATCTGGCTATTGCAATTTCTCTTTTTGTCCATCTAAACCTAGCTCATCCCTAGAGCTGTCTTTTGGGGTCCCCAATAGGTCGAGAAGTTCAATGTATAAGATATTTTCGGCCTCATGGTCGCCCTGCAAAGGGTTTGGAATGGATGCATCGAGACTTGGAGAAGATGTCCCCCCTGGTTCTTTCTCCTCTGTAATTGGTATCAGAGTTATAAGTGAGACCTCCGAACTCTATTCATCATCATAGATGGTTATTAGATCAAACAGGGTATTAGGCACCCACATTACATCTGGTGTTCTTGGAATCTCATACTGGGTTGGAATGGTCACCGAAGATCTGGACTATGGTGATTGAACTATGGGATTTTCCAAACTGGTGGTTTCCTCTAGTTGTGTTGACTTTAAGCCATTTAGCTCCTCTATGATTATGATTGGGTCGGTCGGGGTGATCATCATCATTTCTACTAGTCGAGGATTGTTCTCTAGCTGCTCGATGACTCTTTGGGCTCTTTCTAGTAACAACATCCCCCTCCTTTGTGCCTCTATGGATTTTCCTACTCTGTTTTCTTCTTTAACCCTGAGAGATTCTTGAGCCGTCTGTTCTATCATTTTGAATTGCTCATCCATACTCATATCTTTGAACCTATTCATGTTCAGGTTATCGTTTCTATGTAGTACCTCCTCTCGGTCCTGAGCACATTCTGTAAAAATATCGTCGTAAAACTTATCATGTGCGTATGGCCATTAGGAAGAGATTCGCAACACTCGTTGGAGAACTAGGCCTTTAGGGTCATGCTCGCGAAACCGGTCTGTCGGGAACCTGTATTCCAGCTAACTCAAACCCTCTTGTTTAGCTTGAGCAATGTCCTTCACTATGAAAAACCCTACATGGAAGCCATAGGGTATGAATGCTCGTTTCTTGTCCTTAACCAAAGTGGTGTTATAGCCTTGCAGGATGGTCTGGTAACAGTTTTCTCCTACGACGAGCTGGTCTGGGACGTGAGTAGGGAGAAAATGTGGTGCACCGGTGGCCCTGAACACCCTGATATAGGTTGTGGTTTCATCTAGGTACCAATGGCCTACTTTTGAAATCATTTTCTTGGCCGCTAGAGACAGTCTTGGACATTCTTTTTTGAAAATAATGAAATACACCCGAGCTATGAATTCATCGCAAATGAGAGCATATGATTTCTTGTACCTATTTTCCCATAGGATACTGAAGTAGACATGTACATGTAGCTCTGCGATGTGCCAGCTTAGATTCATGCCGACGAAGACATTCCTTGCGCATATCATGTCTAGAAAATAAGAAGCCATGTGAAAAGCGGGCGCCTCTCCCTCCTTCGGTGTTTGAGCCTGCAATATACTGGTGCTCAATTGCTCGAAGATGATTTCCCCCTAGTTAAAGCTACTCCCAGAAATAACCACAGTGTATGCCAGGGGCATCCATGCCTTCGAGAACTTAGTGCAATCTTTTTCCCCGTATAATCGGCAAATTAGAGCCATTAAGTAGATATATGTCTCCTTTAGATTCACTGTCCCGTACCAGTCGTTGCTCTGGTTTGTGAATTTCTTGTCCTCATTCCACTAGGAGGCCATCAATCGACTGGTGTCATAAAATTCATAGAACTTTAACACAAAATCTGCATTCAACCGCTCCTCTGGGTCCCTAATCTTGTAATATTTTTGGACTTCTGTCGAGAGAAAAACTCCGACACATCCATCATTCTCATCATTGATTAAGCACCTCTGCGCGTCTGCATGATCGATTATCCAAACCAGCATCTCAATGCAGGGAAAGACTGGGGTTCGATAGGCTACCATATGCAAGCATGACTGCCAGATATTCGGAAAAACCTGGTCGTCGAGTGTCCTTACATTCGGGTCAATGTGGGGGATAAAATCCAGGTAAAATTCCCGGTTAATTATGTTGAACAAATCTCCCCATTGTGGGAGCATCATCTTTGATCCAGTGGTTGCTTTTGTATCGCCAAAAGCGGTGGGTTGAGTAAATGCCTTCTTAGTTGATGTTTTGATGACTGGTTCCGCTCTGGCAGCAAATTCCAACCGCCTCGCAGTGCCGCGAGAAGATCCTTCACCAATCTTTGCTTCCTTCAATTTCGGTGCCCTCGGTGAGCGTTTTGTCGTTGGCTTCCTTGGAGGCATTTTTTCCTGCAGAGAGAACATCGTTAGACACCGTGTTGCAGATAGAATATTGATACATAAAAATGCAACCACCGAAATGATAAAATTAACACATACCTCTTCTTCTCACTAGCTTAACCTGTTTTTTTTTTTGAAATTTCTAAGGATCAAACGCAACTTTTGAGACACTCGCTTCGCTTCTTCGGCTGCTCTGAAAATGAGAAACTTGTGTTCAGAATGTAGGCATTCAAAGCTATCTTAGTGATTTTGAATGGAGAGAATGCTTACCCAGTCGCATCAGTTCTTCAATTTGGGGTGTGAGTGCGGTTCTACAAAATCTGTCGCCAGATCCTCATTATGTTCAAGATTAAATGCAGTCGTAGGTTGGTGGCGTAGGCACGGGCTATAATGTGGTTCATCAGCGATTTCAAATTCCCGTTGTTCAATTGAGGCACAGGGTAGAAAATGTAGAGCGAAACATTAACTGTCCTATTAAATGGAAGAATTCGGTCTTATTTTGTGTTGAAAACATCCCATCGTTCCGCTAATTTAACAGGTGGATCAGGAGTCGACACTTTTCCTTAGACAATGTTCATTGATATCTCTTAGAAAAAACTCCAACGCCGATCCATCTTGTCATATAACGTTGATGTGGAAATGTTGACTTGGAAGTGTGACTAGGAAACAGGGAAACCTAAGGTGACTCGAGATGAAACTAGGCCGTACGAAATGCCTACACGACAAAGACACGTGGCCTTTGAGATTGGCGTCTTCGTTTAATTGTGTTATTCAGAATTAGGGATTTTCATTAGATAAGCATTTTAACAATAGGTCCTACCCTGTTGATGCTGAAAAAGTATCAAGGATCGATGATCGACGATAAGTTTCAACAAGTGTTCATGGATTACCCCCCTTGAAACTTGTCGATGCCGAAAATGCATCGGGGATCGGTGATTGACAATGTGTCAATGTGAAAATTTTCCATGATTTAACTCTTTGAGATTTCACCGACCCCGAACAAACACATCAGTATTCGGCTGTCGGAGGTTCATCATGGACCATGTCAATGTTTATCCCTCTCATGTTTCATCGACGCTGATGGGAAATCAGCCACTTCCTGAATCTCCTTTGCGAACAACTAGTGGAAATCTACTCTATTTTTTACCGATGTCAATGATACATCGACGATCGATGATTATTGTTACTATGCAGTTATTTTACTTGCTCGGATTTTTTCGACGACGAACATAAGTGCGTGGGTCACAATTTTAGCTGCATATTCTTAGTTAAAACGTCAAGTTCTTTTTAGACACAAAGGTTTCACTTTGACTGGTTGAAATAAATCCAACTTGATCGATGATGAGACATGAAAACAAAATTAGCGATCCCTCCACAATGAACCAATTCAGAAAGCAGAACAAAAGAAAACAAGTCGTACCCAAAAGATAATTTTTTTTCATAAAATCTTTTAGGCTGTGTTGAGCACTCAACATGCTGCAACAAAACTCACTTTCTTTTATCCATTGCTCACTTTTCCACCGCTGAAATTTACTTGTGAGCCTAGATTATTGTTCTACTGCTCATTGGTTATCTTTTTTATCGTTTACTTGTTGATTTTTGTGGTTGGATTTTGATGTTGTAGCATTTGTTTTCTACAACCACTTGGATGTCATAATAAATTGTTGATAACATCTAATAAACAACCCTAAATGCCATTAAAGTCTTGTTATTTTAAGTGGAAGTTAAACTAGTCATTGCTAGCTTCGTTTCCAATATCTTTTATTTAACTTTTGGCAAAATAATTCACAACCATTGCTATTATTCTTTGTTTCTATAGATTTTATATATTGCAATTTTGGGACAACAAGCTTTCTTTCTTGATTCCCTTTGATAAAGGCTTGGTTTTATGATCATTTGTCTTTTTCCGGGCATGGCTAACATTGTTTTGCAGGTATACAACGTTTGACAACCACTTGCCCACATTCAAAACTCCTTCCTAAACCATCATTCCACTTCAATATTGACCTATAGGGGTTTCTCTTACCATCTTTTCACTTTCCATCTCAATCCCCCTAGGGTAACCGAGATTCCCCTCTTGAGGTGATCTCATCATCTCTAAAGCGAGGGGAGTATCTATCTAAGGTGACAATGGGTAGGTATTCCCATAGTTCTCTCACATTTGAGGTTTGGGTTGGGATTTTCCCAAGCTATAGATCGCGTGAGAACAAGGCTTTCCGAAATTTTCACATGTCATCGTACTTATTGGATATTATGTGCATGGCGCATCAATATCCTAAGATGGGTTAGGTATGGCAACCGACATGCCCAACCATGCACATATATTGTAAGGTGCTTTGGGATCACAAGTACAGGTCAGAATATCAGAAGATATGTGATCACTTCTGTACGAATCCATTTTTTGCACACCAGCCTCGTGCATATTGATGTAAAAATCACTAGCCATAATCATAAATATTATGGATTAGTATCTGATGGAACGTGAGACTTAAATCAAAATATATAGAGTCACCAAGGCTCCCCATATATCGCGAAGATTTGTCCTGGATAAACTAGTGCTTCAAGAGGTTGCCTACCAAACAATGATCCATATAGGTCGGTGAGTCATTGGCACTAAGTTTTGGTAATGCACACACCTGAGTAGTGCGTGGAGAATTGTTATCAAAGACAAGGTGCACGCATTTAATAGTGTTGCGTGCACTTGGCTAAGTACACACGTTTCACAATGTTGCATGCACTTGGGTAAGTGCGCGGGAATGACCCGGGAGTGCACACAGAGTTGAGTTCTCTCTCTCTCTCTCTCTCTTTATATATATATATATATATATATATATATATATATATATATATATATATATATGTATGTATGTATGTATGTATGTATGTATGTATGTATGTATGTATGTATGTATGTATGTATGTATGTATGTATGTATGTCTATGATTGTATATGTATTGAGGTTGGAGAGCCCGTGTGATTATGAGGTTGGTGAGCCGGGACACAGAAAGGCCAGTTTGCCTATCCATTTAAATATAGTCTTATTATTAATAATATTACATTGCTTCGCGCAAACAAACTTAGACGAAAAGAGATGGGGGGTTGATTCCACTGGAAAAGGGAAAAGGAGGGCGAGACTTAAGTCGTAGGGAACATTTTATTAATATTTCCGAAAAAGTGTAAAGTTCTCGAGGGTAGGGAATGAGTCACCAAGTGGCTTAAGATACTTCTAAAGTTGACAAGTGTCGAGTTTAAGGCATGCAATATATTGTTGAGCCTTAGTGTATTTGGGAAGCAGGAGGAATTTATTCGAAAAAAAGATTATTGATGATTCTCTTTCTTGTGAGCAGAAGGGAGTCAAACTGTATGGAAAATCTGATTATTACCTTATCTATTGATCGAGATTATTTTCAAAATGAATTGAAAGAAAATATATTACAATGAAATACACACAAATATTGCTAGAAACAAAGAAATACAACAATACGTGATTTCTATTAATGAAAGAAATGTACATAAACTATAAAAATACAGAGTGAATGAACTCGCTAGAATGGTGGTAGCTTATCTCTGAGAAGAGATACGACAGTTACACTCATTCACAAGAAGATGAGTACAATGAGGCTCTTAAGGCATTTTTACAATAAACATGAATGCCAAAATCCTATACATCCAAAAACCTAACCCTAGGAGATGAAACGCCAAAACTCACATGGGCCCCAGTGTGGTAAGTTAGTACATCAGATTCTCGGGGTCGTAAATTTTGCATACGATCTCTATTTTAGGCGTGTGATAGCCCGTTGGAAAGGTATTTTCGAGAACTACACATTATGGTATCAAAATTCAACTTGGTCAATAGTTTTAACGTGGAAAGCCCAAAAAATGTTGTTTAGGGCCTCAAAACAACCTCAGAAGTACTGAAAGATGCACTGACATGAGAACTGCCAAAATATGCCAGTTGGAATAGGTGGGCGGCCACCAATATCCACTTGGATACTATGTAGGGATTCAAGATAGCCACATAAGTGCAGATCCCACAATTAAAAAGATATGTCACCATTACAGAGAAATGTGTTGAACTGAAAACTATCAAGATGAGCCAAGTGTTATTTGGAATAGGTGGGAGGCCACCAATATCCACCTGGATCAATCCTCCCCCCTTAGGAAGCAATGGTATCCATTGCGTTGAGTTCCCGGGGAAGAGGGGAAAGAATTTTCTGAATCTGAATCTTGGTGAGCTGCTTGCCTTACTGGAGAAGTTGCACTGTGTGGTCTATGGAAGGCTATCATGAACCTGTTGCTGGCGGGGTTGAATCTATTCCACCAACCTGTTGTATCTTGGCTTCACGAGACATTGTGTAGGCAACATCGTATGTGAAGAAGAAATACCTTCTTTCCTTTCTGAAATCTGCTTTTGTTGGATAGAAGGTGCTGAGGTTGCAGTGGTTCCAGTGGCATTCTGTTCATCCTTTGAACATATTGTGAAGAGGTAAAATTTAATAGTATGAGAGATTACCTTGCGGCACTGTTTTGGTGGAACAATAGTCAGAACTACCTCTGGTATCCTGTAGAGCTGACCCCCCATAGTAATAATGACACTACATGGTCGAGACTCATAAACAACATGACGTTTCCACATATATGATTGGCCCAAAACAACATTATAGACATCAAGAGGGGAAACATCACACACTACCTCATCCTTGAAGGGTTGGATGCCATAGGACAGGTGGCACTACTGGATAACACATAGATCTCATCCCTGGCGAAGCCACCCAATGTTTTAAGGTTGCGGGTGTGGTGTTGTCGACAACCCCAACTGTTTGATGACCTCAACTAAGATGAGGTTCTTTTGTCTTCCACTATCAACATTAAAATGCAACGGGGTTCCTTTCACCCACATCTGTGAACGGAAGAGGCGCTCCCCCTCTTCAGGATTTGCTGGTTCTTCTGGTTGAATTAATGCAGTCACGATGGTAGTAGTAGGGTTTGCATCAATGATTTGCCTTTTTTCATTATTTTCTAGATCAGATTCTGAATCAAGGTTTGACTCCTTGTCTTTGATCTTAGCCACCAGTGACTGTTTTGAGCGACATTCATCAGTTTTGTTGGGGTTGTGGTGGCGATCATATGCACAAATATTTCCCCAAAAGGGGTGATAAAGGGAGGATTGCATATAATGTATAATAATCTGCAATAGTTGAGGACATGGGCATAAATGTACATAGGATTTATGCAGTGCTGGATAACAAGTAGGTTGAGTTTCAGTTGCACATGATTGAAGTGGAAGGTAATATTAACGACCAACCCATTGCTATTTTAATTGATTCAAGAGCTATTCATAGTTATCTAGATCCTAAGGTGGTAGAAAGGTTCCAATTGCCAAGAAGCAATCTTGGAAAACCTTGGTTGGTACATTTATCTACAGGAGAAAAATGAAAATTTATGAGATGGTTAAGGTATGTCCGATGGATATGAATGGAGTGCACACAAAGGCCAATTTGAATATCATACATTTGGGTTCGTACGATTGCCTCATTGGTATGGATTGGTTGGAAGAACAACATGTTGTCCTGGATTGTTACAATAAGGCATTCACTTGCTTGGATGATGAGAGAAACTTAAGAACAATTCAAAGAATTCCAAGGGCTGTGACTATCAGAGAAATTTCAACCTTGGAATTGAAGAAAAGCTACAGGAAAGGATGTCAAGTATTTGCAGTGCACATGGAAGAGGCACCTAATGATAAAATGCCAAGTGTTGAAGACTGCACAATACTGAAAGGGTTTTAGGATGTCTTTAAAGAGATACCGGGGTTGCCTCTGAAAAGAGATATTGATTTCTCTATAAATATGATGTTGGGAGCAACACCCATATCCAAGACTTGTTATAGGATGAGTATGCCATAATTGAAGGAGTTGCAGATGCAACTTGAAGAAATTCTGAAGAAGGGGTATATACGCTCAAGTGTGTCACCTCGGGGTGCGCTAGTTTTATTCGTGAATAATAAGGATGGTACACTGAGACTTTGTATCGACTTTAGGCGGTTGAACAAAGTAACAGTAAAGAACACATATATTCCTTTGCCAAGGATAAATGACCTCTTTGATCAGCTGCGGGGTGCACATATATTTTCAAAGATCGATCTGAGATATGGATATCACTAGCTGAGAATTAAGGAAGATGAAATTAGCAAGAATGCCTTCAGAACAAGGTATGAACAATATGAGTTCACAGTGGTGCCTTTCGGATTGTCAAATGTATCAGTTGTCTTCATGTGTCTGATGAATTTAGTTTTTAGAGAGTATTTAGATAAGTTTGTCATTGTATTTCTGGATGACATACTTGTTTACTCAAAGTATGAACATGAGCACGAGCAACACTTGAGGATGGTACTGCACGTATTGAGGGAGCATCAACTTTATGTAAAGTTGAGAAAGTGCTCATTTTATCAGCAATAAATTCATTATTTGGGTCATATTATTTCCAAGGAAGGAATAGATGTGGATCAAGAAAATATAAAAGCCATTGAAGAATGGCTGACACCAAGAAATGTCGCAGAGGTGAGGTCCTTTATGGGACTTGCAGGTTATTACAGAAGGTTTATTAAAGGATTCTCATAGATTGCGCATCCAATTACATCTTTGCAAAAGAAAGTTGCGTGATTTGAATGAACTCTAGATTGTGCAAGGAGTTTTCAACACTTGAAGAGTTTGTTGACAAGTGCGCCAATTTTAAGAATTGTTGATCTTGATGCAGACTTCGTTGTGTGCACGAATGCATGCAAGGAATGGCTCGATGGAGTCCTTAGTCATAATGGACATGTGGTATGCTACAAATCAAGAAAGTTGAAAGAGCATGAAAGGATTTATGCTACTCATGACCTATAATTGGCAGCCATAGTGCATGCCTTGAATATGTGGTAGCATTATCTTATGGGTAAAATATTTGAGCTGAGGACAGACCATAGTGGTCTGAAGTATTTTTTTCGACAACCAAGTTTAAATGCCATGCAAAGGAGGTGGTTAGAATTCCTCAGTGAGTATGACTTTGACATAAAGGATATCAGAGGAAAAAAGAACAAGGTGGCTGACACATTTAGCAGGAGGGTGCATGAGATGCATGCTACAACTGTTATCATTTACATATCCGATTTGTGCAACATAATTTTAGAAGTTGCTAAATAAGATCTGTACTATGTGGACACAAAGGCAAAATTACAACAAGGTATGTCGTATCAGAAGTTTGAAGGTTATGAGCTAAGAGAGGATGGAATCCTCATGTATAAACGCAGAGTCTATGTGCCAAATAATCAAGAGTTGAAAAGTTTGATATTGTCATAGATGCATAAGGTTCCTTATGCAGGACATCTGAGCTACCAGAATACAATTGTCGCAGTAAAAAACAATACTTTTGGTCAGGTATGAAAAAGGAAGTTGCTGATTTTAATGCTAGATGTCTTGAATGTTAGAAGGTCAAGGCTGAGCACATATATCCAACTGGTTTGCTACAACCTTTTCCCATTCCTGAGCGGAAGTGGGAAGTTGTGACCATGGATTTCATTACTAAGTTGCCTAGGACTTCTAAGCAACATGAATCTATTATGGTGGTGGTGGATAAGCTTACTAAAGTTGCCCATTTTATTCGAGTGAAGTCAACGCACAAGGCAACCGACATTGCTGATATTTACATGAGAGAAATTGCTAAGCTACATGGTGTACCTAAGACAATTGTGTCTAACAGAGATTCCAAGTTCACCTCAAAATTTTGGAAAGGGCTATTCAAAGGATTTGAGACAAATCTAAACTTTAGCGCAACTTATCACCTTGAGACAGATGGTCAAATAGAAAGAGTAAGTCAGGTGATTGAAGATATGCTTAGAACGTATGTGATGGATAAGCCATAAAAATGGGAGGACTACCTTCACTTGGTAGATTGGTATAGGGAATCTTTAAAGATGAGCCCATTTAAAGCAAGGATAATTTTAAGGATGGAAATTGATATTAAAATGTAGAAACCTAGGCTAATCTTACTAGTCCTTAATATGCAAAATGTAAAATGTTTAGCGATGGTTTTGTAAAAATAAAATTTCTAAGGATTTTATATAGTTTCTATAAAATTTTGGCGATTTTTGAGGTAAAATAATTTTAATCTATGAAATTTGGGTGAATATTTTTTAGAAAAAATCGAAATTGGCGAATCATTTTTTGGGAAAAACCATGGAAAATTAGCCCCTAAAATCATCTATGATTTGAAGCACTTTATGGTAGAAAGTGCAACACGCCAGTGAGTTGGGACAACCTAGTAGACCGCGCAGTAGTTGGGCCAGATCTGCTCCAGAAAATGGAGGAACATATGGTAAAGATCAGGTAGGACCTAAAGGCTGCCCAAGGCAGGAAGAAAATATGCACAAATAAAGTCAAAACCAACAAATAATTTAAAGTGGGTGATAATGTGTTTTTGAAAGTGAAATCCAAGCTCAATTCCCTGATGTTGGGGAAGTGTTCTAAGTTAGTAGCACGCTATTTTGGGCCATTTTAAATCCTAGAGAGGATTGGTCTTATCACATATATGATTGCATACTTGTGTATTCATAATGTTTTCCATGCGTCATTGCTTAAAAAGTACGTACTTGATACTAATCATATTATTGATTGGAATGTGATTCAAGTGAAACCAAAAGGCGATTTTCGAGTGCGACCAATTTGCATTTTGGATCGGCAAATTAAACAGCTTCGGAATCAAGTCAAAGAGTTGGTAAAGGTCCAATGGACCTTGTATAGTCTCGAGGATGCATCCTGGGAGAGTGAGGATGCTATATGGGCAGAGTATCCACATATTTTTGATTTTTTTTGAAATTTTGTTTGAGCATGTGTATATGATGCACTGAGGACATTGCATAAATAAGGGGGAGGGGAATGTAATGTCCCTGATTCGAACCCTTTGTAATTGTACATATAGGTTGGTGAGTTGTGGTATCAATTATAAATGTAAATGTACATATAGGCTGGTGAGCCGTTGGCACTAAGTTTTGGTGTTGCGTGCACCTGAGTAGTGCGCGAAGAATTGCCATCAAAGACAGGGTGCTCACATTTCATAGTGTTGAGCACACCTAAGTAAGTGCACATGGTTGCACATAAAAGAGAGGGTGCACACATTTCACAGTGTTGCACACACTTGGGTAAGTGCACGAGAATGACTTGGGACTGCGTATCGAGCCGAGTTATATATATATATATATATATATATATATATATATATATATAACTGTATATGTTTTGAGGCCAGAGAGCCTGTGTGATTATGAGGCCGATGAGCCAAGACATAGATAGGCCAATGCGCTTATCCATGCAAAGTGTAACCATACTCAAGTATTAATAATATTACATTGCTAGGTGTAGATAGACTCAAATGAAAAGAGATGGAGGGTCCACCGGAAAAGGGAAAAGGGGGGTGAGACTTAAGTCGTAGGGAATATTTTATTAATATTTCTGGAAAAGTGTAAAGTTCCCAAGGGTAGGGAATGAGTCACCAAGTGGCTTAAGCTAATTCTGAAGGTGACAAGTGTTGATTTTAAGGCATGCAATATATATTGTCGAGGATTAGTGTATTTGGGGAAGAGAGGAATTCATTTAGGAAAAGGATTATTCATGATTCTCTTTCTTTTGAGAAGAAGGGGGTCTGACTGTATGGAAAATACGATTATTACCTTATCTATAGAGAGAAGCTTGTAATGGATTCATGTTTTGTATCTAGAGTCTTTCTATCAAAGAGGTGGGTTGTCAGGCCTGTGAGTAGTCTCTATGGGTGAGAGATTTGTTGTTGAAGAGGTGGGTTTTCAGGCCCATGAACATACTGTCTAGGTGAGACTTTTGTTGAGAATTGTTCTCTGATGCACTAGGCATTAGTCATAGGGTTCAAAGAATTCCTTTCTAGCCTGTTGCTTGTAACCCTGGAAGGGAAGTGGGGAAGCCGAGGGACTGTTGAGTAGAGAAGGGGCACACTTCCTTGGGTGTGACATGTAATGTCCTTGATCTGAACCCTTTTTAAATTGTAAATATAGGCTGGTAAGCCGTTGGTACCAATTGTAAGTGTAAATGTACATATAGGCTGGTGAGCTGTTGGAACT
The DNA here is from genome assembly GCA_009831015.1 of Picea engelmannii. Lineage (NCBI taxonomy): Eukaryota > Viridiplantae > Streptophyta > Pinopsida > Pinales > Pinaceae > Picea > Picea engelmannii. The sequence goes on from ML777314.1 coordinate 301,179, forward strand.
AAGTTTTGGTGATGCACACACCTGAGTAGTGCGTGAAAAATTGTTATCAAAGATAAGGTGCACACATGTCATAGTGTTGCATGCACCTAGGTAAGTGTGCATGTTTCACAGTGTTACGTGCACTTGGATAAGTGCATAGGAATGATCTGGGAGTGCGTGTAGAGCTGAGTTATATATATATGTATGTATATGATTGTATATGTATTGAGGTCGGAGATCCTGTGCAATTATGAGGTTGGTGATCCGAGACACAGATAGGAAAGTGCACCTATCCATGTAAATATAATCTCAGTCATTAATAATATTACATCACTACGTGCAAATAGACTCAGCTGAAAAGATATGGGGGTTTGACTCCACTGGAAAAGATAAAGTTCCCGAGGGTAGGGAATGAGTCACCAAGTGGCTTAAGCTACTTCTAAAGGTGACAAGTGTTGATTTTAAGGCATGCAATATATATTGCTGAGCCTTGGTGTATTTGAGAGGGGGGGGGGGGAATTCATTAAGAAAAAAGATTATTAATGATTCTCTTTCTTGTGAGCAGAAGGGGGTCAAACTGTATGGAAAATGTGATTATTACCTTATATGTAGAGAGAAGCTTATAAGGGATTTCCATTTTGTATCCATAGTATTTTTGTCGAAGATGTGGGTTGTCAGGCCCTTGAGGAGTCTCTATGTGTGAGATATTTGCTATTGAAGAGGTGGGTTGTCAGGCTCGTGAGCATACTCTCCAGGTGAGAGTTTTGTTGAGAATTGTTCCTTGGTGTGCTGGGCATTAGTCGTAGAGATCAAAGACTTCTTGTCTGGCTTGTTGCTGGTAACCCTAGAAGGGAAGTGGGGCAGCAGGGGGACTGTTGAGCAGAGAAGGGGCACACTTCCTTGGGTGTGATAGGTGCATGGGGAATGAGATACTGTGGACTAGTTGCAGTAGAGGGCTCCTTGGAATGAGAAATTATGTTGAGAACCAGACCTTAGCCTATCACTAGGACCCGTTTTTCTCTGGTGGAGTTAAGTCCCAGCTCGGGTTTGACTTGTTGCTGAAAGTATATGAGCAATATAGTTTATGGCTAGGAGGAATGTCTGAGTTATGCGTGCAATTCGTTACTTTCATAAAAGATAAGTTTCTTTATGTGCTTGTATCATTTTATGTGTGCATATCTATCTATGTTTGATATGGTTTAATTCTTGTATGTTGTCGCATATAAGTAATTGTTGTTTTTCTGTTTAATGCTGCTTGTGCATGTTAGTATAGTGCTTATACCTGTATCTATAGACATGCATGAGTATGATAGATGTTAATATTTTCCTATAAGTTAACCTTATGATCTTGATATGATCCTCTGGGGATTGTTGAAAGGCTGTGCGTGTAGAGAATACTCTGTGCACACCAGAGACTGGATTTTCTTGTGCGCATTGGGAAGAAGTTTGCACGCACAAGGAGAACAGATTTGGCATGGGACACTAGGATGGTTGCATGCACAATAGCGCTGTGTGATCAATACTCTAATGCACAATTGTTTGAGTTACTTCCACTGCTTAAAGTTGTGATTAAAGGAGAAAGTTAACGTGGTGCGACTCAGCTAGGCGTTACTTCAAGTGATACTTCACAAACTAGTGTTTAGTATAGAATTTGCGTAGCGGATTTTCAGAGTAGCAATATTCAGTAGTAAACTGGATGATGGTACAGTAGTTTGGTCAGAGCTACAAAAGTTGAGGTTGTGTAGCAGGACCCATCCTGGGAGCCTGGGGATGTTACATTATGGTAGCAGAGCTGTAAATAAGGAGGAGTTGTAGTAGTGGCGTAGCCCATCCTGGGTGGCTAGGGATATTACATGACACGTGCATGGGGAATGAGAGACTATGGAATATTTGCAGCAACGGGCACCTTGGACTGAACAATTATATTGAGTATAAGACCTTAGCTTGTCATTAGGAACTCTTTTGCCTTGGTGGAGTTAAGTCCCGGCTCGGGGGTGATCTGTTGCTGAAAGTATATGAGCAACAAAGTCTATGGCTAGGAGGAATGTCTGAGTTATGCATGCATTTGGTGACTTTCATAAAAGATAAGCGTCTTTATGTGCTTGTCTCATTTTTTGTGTGCATATTTATCTATGTTTGATATGGTTTAATTCTTGTATGTTGTCGCATATAAGTAATTGTTGCTATTCTGTTTAATGCTACTTGCGCATGTAAGTATAGTGCTTATAGCTTGTATCTATAGATGTGCACGAGTATGACAGATGTTAATAGTTTCCTGTAAGTTAACCTTATGATTTTGGTATGAGCCTTCGGGGAATGTTGAAAGGTCCTGTGCGCAAAGAATACTCTATGCGCACTAGAGACTGGATTCTGGTCTAATTGTAACATAGAGCGTTATAAGTCTCTGCACACTAGGAGAGTAGATTTTGAGTGTGACGCTAGGATTTTTGCATGCACAATAGTGATGTGTGATCAATAATATAGTGCACAATTGTTAGAGTTACTTTCGCTACTTAAAGTTGTGATTAAAGGAGAAAGTTAGTGTGGCACGACTCAACTTGAGGTTGAGCATGTTACTTCAAGTGATACTGCATAGACTAGTGTTTAGTATAGAATTTGCGCAGTGGATTTTCATAGTAGGATTGTTCAAAAGTATGCTGGGTGATGTTACAATAAGTTTGGTATCAAAGCATATTACTTTGGGAGAAGCGTAACGTGACCTAGCCTGGGAGGCTGGGGAAGTTATAGTGTTGTATCAGAGCTATAAATAAGGAGGAGTTGCAGTAGTGGCGTAGCCCATCCTGGGTGGCTCGGGATGTTACAAGGGACACACTTCCTGGGGTGGGATAGACATGTGGGGAATGAGGGACTGTAGGCTAGTTGCAACAGCTGACACCTTAGACCAAGTCTTTTGCTGAATACCAAACCATAGCCTGGAAATAGGAACCCTTTTTCCCGTGGAGTTTAAACCCTAGCTCGGGGGTGCCCTGTCGTTGAAATATTATGAGCGACAAAGTCTATGGTTGGGAGGAACGTCAGAGTCGTGCAAGCAGTTTGTAACTTTTATAAAAGATAAGTGTCCTTCACATGCTTGTTTAATCATTGTGTGTATTGACTCTCAAAATCGTCAAATGATCACCTTCCTGCAAATAATTGCAAAGCATACACATTTTTTTTTTTTTAATATATATACATATATACTAAATAAACCATAAGTGGGGACCCCCTATAGTGTCATTCAAATAAATAACCTAGAAGATCCCCTTTGAAGGAAAAGTCACTTAAATTCTATGTTGTTGATGACTGTCTTTGATGGTTACGAATCACCTACATGATGATTATTTTGGTATGAGCTTGGTTTTAGTTCCCAACGCTAATAAGGGATAACAATTGTGGTTTCAAATGGAAATTAAAAGTCCTCTTTGGGCATTGATTTTTTGATTCTAAGTACAAATCCTTGGAAAAATCATCTTCAAAAGAAAAGGTTCATGGCTGCTATTTCAAATGGTAAAATAGTTCTTCACATCAACATTTTGTTGTTTAATAAATGCGTCGACATGGTATTCACCTACCAACATATGATTTTTATACATATGAATGCGACTTATCAAAAGAAAGAAAAAGGGTGTCCTATATACATATGCACATAGTACATCACTTATATATATATTACACTGATTATATGTATATGGTCCGATACATATTATACAAGTTATAAGGACATGGTAGTGTCGACTTTGTTGTTATGATTATGGTAACTTAAAGATTTGTATTTGGAAAATTTTTGAAGGTTTTAACGCGTATGGGATATTATCCACACAACACACATATATTACATGATGTATCAACATGATCCAACATATATATCTTATAAACATTGCATTGCATGGACGACGATCTTAATTACAATTATAAGGTATTGGGAGTTCATATATTATATGATGTCAAAGTTTCAAATACATGTGGGATACCCTGTATGCATATACCATATGCTAGATATTGTTATATTGTCGATGGTGGTTAATGTGGTAGGTGCATGTGTTGGTAACATGTGATCCTGTATGAGTTGGTGCTTACTGGGCACCTGTTGGTTGCTTGAGGTTGTGACGTGTCTTTCCTTGGGTTCAACAAGTGATTAATTCTGGCCGTCACCTCGCACAACGTGACCAACAATTAATGCACTAACTTGTTGTTCGAGCTACCACTTTGGGTTTTGGCATTCGGTTCATTCGTTAGTGGTTTGGAAGAAGTTGAGCTCTGGTAACCGTACCAACGATTCAAAGGTGCCTTTTAACCCGCACAACACCAGGTACTAGGGTTTTGATTCCCTATCATCTAATGTAATTTTTTCTTAATAGTTTATGCTTGGCTCTGTAACTAGATGTTCTGCTTGACATTCTATGCTTTCATTCTATGTTTTAAAGGAAAATGAAGTTGTTATGCTCCTAGTTTTAGTAGATACACATGCATAAAGTATTGAATGGTATGGTGGATGCTTTTATTCATTGACTTCCATATTTATGGCTATTGGTTGCCCATTTAACATATTGGTTGATTGGTTTGCGGTCATCTATAGCGCATTAAAATGGAAGAGTCTGGTGCTGATGGGTCTTGGTATTTTAGTGTTTCTTGTTTCTTTCTTGAAATAAAAGTATCCCACAACCCTATGCATACCTTGGTTAAAATAAACGATTATTTCTATGGTTGTTATCTGCATGCACATTGCAGTCGGGCCAAGCCTGAAGCAATTTAGTTTTGGGTCAAAGCCCTCCTCTCATCAGTATTTTGTTGTTTGGAAATTGTAACCTTGTAAAACCCTTGTCGACTTGACTATGGTCGTTGTTTGGGTCGCATCCTTAAGAACGAGAACAAATAAAAGAAAAGAGACAACTTTTCCTCTGTGTATTACGATTGAATTTGGTTGAAGGTCACACCAGAGTCTGAAATCATTTTTTTAAGTGACCCGTTGGGCCTCGCAATGTTAATGTCCGTGCTTCTGGTAGCATTTATTGTTGGAATAAATGTTTGAAATCCTTGAAAGTCATGACACCTCTGTCATGGATGAATATTATTTTAAACTGCCGGTCCGAATAATTTAACAAATGATGTCGTTGGAGTTTTGAGTCAAATTATTTTCCATTGCTATTCAATATGCTTAAGGTTGCTCACCCATCCTTACATTCGATTTTGTGTGACCCGTGGCCACAACAGGGGCACGACATCATGATATCGATTGATATCATCGATGCGTTATACATGTCTGTCATCCCTTTGCAAATAAATGCTTGATTCAATTTGGGGTCTGATTGAATAGAATTAACATTCGAGTAACAAGTAATGAAATTGACCATTTAAAGTGAAGATAAAAGAAATGTTTTAATTAATATTTGGATGACTCTGTTTACTGGAAGTTTCACATTCGATAGTTGGCAGTAATATATAATGTTTGATTAAGGATAGAAATCAATGTTCTATAGGAAATAAAAGTGGATTTTGATCATTTGTAAACAATGAATAATGCATGGAACATGACAATGAATATTTTGTGAACAATGTGAGCGATGACATAACTGTTGTGAGACATTTTACAGCCGTGTTTTCAAAATGAATAATTTATGGAATGAGAGATAGACCGACTCTATTTATTGAACACTATGGTTGTATCATGACTATAATTTTGCTTGTTGGAATTATAAGAGTTGAATGATGATGGATATAATTGTAATGTAAGCATGTCCATTTTATTTTCCCATCATACTTAGCATTTTTCGTCCATTACAATCCTTGTTCATTAACCCAAATACATGTTTCATTCCCATGCTTAAATTATGATTGTAAGAAGTGTTTCATGACATAATTATATAAGTTGAGAAGGAATTGTTTAGTTTGTTTGATCTCTACTTTGGTTCATACCAGTCATGGTAAATGAATAGTCCATATTGCACTCCCCGATCACACTTACCATTTTCTGCTCATTACAAACCTGATCATGGAATCCCAAGAGACCTGCAAATTTATGTTCTAAGTAATTACTAGTTCTAGAATGTGGAATGCATACTGATTTCCTGCATATGTATTGTTATGTATAGATCCAGGTCTAAACTATTATTTTACAAAATTTTAGATGATGGATTAGTCGGTCTCTAGTTCTGATATTTGTGAATGTGAGTTAGAATGAGATTTTTCAGCAGAGGCAGTCATAGCAGGAGGAGTAATAACAGAGGCAGAGGATTGGGTCCCTGGCAAAGGGGAAACAAAAGATTAAGGTTCTCTATACACTTTGATGCAGATTCAGAAGAGTTTAATCAATTGTTACAAACAAGGTTGCTCAACTTGGTTGGACAACAAGCTTACAGACCTCCACCTATTCTTTAGAATCCATGCCCAAGCATTGACATACTAGTTCCAAATCATAATTCCAATCCTTTAGTTGTGCCAGAACAAGATGGCTGGCAAGATATTGTGCACCCTCCTCCTAGACACTCGCAAGGATGGAAAAATATTGATAACCTACAATAACCTCCCTTTCATGCTTGGCCCGCTGGTTCATTTCCACCACCACCTCCTTCACATCAGAATTTGCAGCCTTAATCCCAAGCCTCACATGCCCATCATAAGGCCAAAATCGCTAATATTGAAGGAAATATTGAGGAAGAGAAAGTAGCAACAACCAGGTCAAAATCATCACATAAATATTCTCATTCAGTCACTTCCCATATGCAAGAGAATGATAAAAAATCTGCTAAGGAAAATTCATCAATTGGAAAAAATGAAAGGGTTGAGAGTAGTCATAGCAAGAGAGGGGCAACCTCTCACAGTAAATATGGTTTCACATGATCAATTTGATTAATTTATTTGGAACTTGTATGGACTTGTTTGCACTTTATTTTTGGACAACATATCATTTTTGGATAACTCATGTTTATTTTGACATCTCATATTTGATAGTACTGTTTTAGACAACCTTATATTTTTTTATGCTTCATGTTTGGAAAAATTTATGAAATGGATAAATTTTGATGAATTGCATAATTTCCACATGGAGTGACAAGGGGGCTCTTATGATTATTTCATCTTATGCATGATAATGACATGGATTGTATGATGTGGCAAGATTGATATGTAATTCATTTAAGGTGGAAGATACAAGGATGAAATGGTTTATTATTTCATTAAAGTGAATTAGGGGTCCCCACTTATTAGTTTTATTTAGTACCCTTATCATATTATTATTATTTATTAACTTACTTGACAACTCTCCTATTAACTAACTAATTGCTAGTTAATGAGTTAACTAAAAGTGGTTGACTAATTCAACTACCTTGGAGATATTAAAAGGAGGTAAGCTGGACAAAAGTAAGAGGGAGAGGAACACATTGATCTGATAAGGTTTGCTCTTACTTCCAAGTGAGATTTCATTACTACTTCATTCATCTCTAATTTCTAAGCTGAGACAATTCTTGTGATAGAAGGGTCTGTTGAAGGTGATGAAAAGCTAGGACCAAGGAGCATTGAATTCTGATATGCTTCCAGGTTGATTGTTTGTTTGATAGTTTGCAGGCTTCTTTTGGTTTCTGGATTAATTTCTCAGTGCTAATTAGCATTCTTGTGCAGAGTCATAATAGAGTGCAAGATGTGGCTGTTGGCTTATCTTTACATCATTCTTGGTCTGATTTGAAGGCACCAGTGGCCTATGTGTGTGTTACCCTAGGATTCTAGATTTTCATTTGGTCCACATACTTTCAAAGTATGTGAAGTGTATTGGCTATTACAGAATGAATGAATAAAATCATTGATGGTTTTGCAACTCTCTTGGTCTTTCTTATTTCTATCAGATTGTGTGATTTTGCTTCTTGTTTTTAAATTATTATTTAAAAAAATCAAACTTCTTTATTTCAGTTTGCATTTGATAAATGATAAAAAAACAACAGTTGGTCTTTAAGTTTAATAGATTGAAGGTTAATTAAACTTGCAATGAGGCTATAAATTAGGGTGATAATCCTGCCTATCTTGTCTTAACCAAGGAAGATTCAAAAAAATGTTGCGAGGAGGGCTTCTATATATTTTACTCAACATTTTCTTTGGAGACCATACTGGGGATGAAAGACTCCATTTTCATTTCCCCGGTTTGTACTTTTTGTACACTTGTAAATTTATTGTTTATATTTATTGCTTTAATTTTTGTTTGTTGTGTGTTTATAGCCTGTATATGTTTGTTCAGATTCTTCTCTTGAATCATGAATGTATCCACTCAAAGACAACCCAACCTAGGTAACGGTCTAGAGGATCAAACCAACATTACCATCACCTTGTACAATCTCATTCTTGAGATTGCCAATAGTCAGGTTGAACTGAATCATTCTTGGGAAGTTGTTTATGAAGAGGATCGAATTAGGGAATAATGGGATGTCCGTCAGAGGATGATTAGAAACCATCCTCATCATTATTTTCCTGTCAAGACCTTGCCTACCCCTGATCAACCTAACATTCCTGAAGACCCTGTCAATCATAACAACGTCTCATTTACCTTATTTCAAGAAATCCTCAGACATTCTCATACTAAGGATAAGTTACACCAATACTGGGAAGTTATTGTTGCTGAATTTCATCTCCAGTAATATTTGGAGCACCATAGGAGACAAGCCCTCGACGAATCCCTACATTAGCACATCTTATGTCCTCTTCCTCCTTCATATCTCTACGAATACGAGGTCAATCACCTGACTTTCCTCCCATTCTCGAAGTAGGAAGGAGAAAAGTTGTCCTCCAAGGAAAACAACCTAAGTTTCAACGATCTTTGTATGATTCAGTTAGTTCCTCATCCTCTCCACTACCTTACGACTTCAAAATGTCTGACACTAGTAGTGGAATAAGAAGCAGTGGTTCTGGAGGTGGCATCGATAGTTCATTTTCTTCACAACCTTCTGCCTCGACTTCGATCGAGAGTATTTATATCCATGTTATTCCTGTCCAATCTACCGCAAATCCAACCAAGGTCATTAAGAAATATGGCTTATTTCAATTTGAGGAATATTCTACTACCACTTCGTGGCATGTTTCTTGTCCCTTGAATCTTGAGCCCGCAACCAATCCTTTGCCAAAGTTCAAAGATCATTTGCCTAAGTTCTCGGGAAATGACACTATCTCCACAAAAGACCATTCGATTAATTTTTTGAATGCCTGCCATAACATTGGTGCAAATGACAATGATACCTGTATGACTTTATTTGTGAATTCTCTAGAAGGAAAAGCTGCGGCCGACTTCTTTTATTTGCCTCCGAAAATCTTCTCCACCTGGGAGGAGTTGGTATATTGGTTCAAGTCCACTTTTGGACAACCCAAGAGTCTAACTGATTGTTTGAAGGAGTACAATAACATTACATATAACAAAGGTGAAACCATTAAGGCTTTCAATCTTGCTTCACCAAGTTATATAATCAAATCCTTGAACTGACCAGACCTCAAAATCAAGCCACATTCATGCATTACTACAACACCTAATCCTCTTCTTATCGTTACAGATTGGAAGAGAAAGCCATAGATAATATTAGATCTGCCCTTTAGACTTGTTTGGAGTACGAAGAGTAGCTACACATAATTGATCTTCCTAAGGAGGACTATGGAAAAAAAACTGACATGTCTACCGTTTTGCAACTTATGCAAGACATTAATAACCACATGATTTCTTTTGAAAGGAATGAAATCGCTTCTACTTCCACCATCAAAGATTCCACCCATGCTGCCACTACAAATTTTGTCAGCAATAATTTTCAACCAAAGGCCATATTGCTCAGAGCGTGGTGTAACTTTTGTGAAGAACATCACGATGAAAGCACTTGTGAAATCAAGAAAAATGCGAGGTATCAAATCTTTGGCAAGAAACGAGATACTACCATTGCTGTCTTAGATTACCCCCTGCAAGATGATGTTATGGTAGTTAATATCATAAATAAATTATATGCCAATAAGTGAAAAGATGATTCTTCCAAGACTACTTATGCCCCTAGCACATCCACTCAAAACACAGGCTCACAAGCTGCTCACCATTCTACCGATCATCAAGTCACTTCTCTTTCTTCAAAATATAACATTTTAAATCAATTGGATCACATAAAAGTTGATGCCACTCTTTTGGATATGGTAACTGTACCAGAACAAAAACATCATCTTAGAAATTTCATGGAAGGTAAAACTTCCAACATAGCCAATTTGAAGAAAGATTACGATGAAGATGAGTCTCATGTAAATAGGATAGGTGTAAATAACTTTAGGAGATATGTAAATTACCCCCCTTTCTACATTTATGTAAATATTTTAGACATAATATCCCATTGCTACCTCATTTATGGTGGCTTAGGTCCAAGTGTCATGTCAAAGATCATTATGGAAGAGCTAAGCCTCTCTTGTACAAACACAAATGCGAGAAACATGCTTTCCTATAATAATCAACAAAAAATCCATGATTATTGAGATCAAAGATGTAACTTTAGTACTTTGTGCACATCCAAAGATACATACCACCCTTAACATTCAAGTTATCGATATGCCTGTCAACAACTACTCAATTATTTTGGGAAGGGATTGGAAATCCCTAACATGTGGCTACTTGTCTTTAAATGGGTCTCACCTATCTACCCCTAAGGATGGAAATAAAACCATTGTTCTTAGAGAAGATCGTATCTCACCTTAGATTGAGAAAGTCCCTTAGCTAAATGTCAATTATTGTGAGGAGATCCTGGGTGTTTACTCTATTTTCACAGAAGAAGATGACGTGCCATGTGAATTTTTTTACAATGATGACGGAATGTGGCATATGCACTTTGATGGTGCATGCTCCGGTAAAGGGAATGGAGCTGGTTTTATCCTTTACTCACCTGTAGGAAAAATTTACAACTTCTCCTTCAGGTTAGAATTCACTTGCACCAACAACGTTGCTGAGTTTGAAGCCCTATTGTTAGGTATCAAGAATGCTTATAATATGGGTTGTGGTCATCTTACAATATTTGGTGATTCTGAGCTTGTGGTTAATCTTGTTAGAAAAATTTATAATCCCAATAACAAGCTGAAGAAAAGGTACACTCAGGCTGTTTGGGCCTTGATTTCAAATATGTTATCTTTCAACATCACTCACATAAAAAGGGAGCTTAATACAATGGCTGACAGGTTGGCAGTTTTTGCTGCTTTGCCTACTCGACAACTATTACCACAATGACTTCATTGCACTTTTATGTCTCTATATCGTCCACATATACCTGATAATGTTGAATCATGGCGGGTTTTCCAAAATGATGAGGACATCTGTGCTTTCTTACATAATGAATCTCTTAAGCCTAAGGAAGTGATTTCTATTGAAGATGATAAGTTTCTGAAGGGCTTGACTCCTCTTGAGAGTTCGTTTTCAATGAGTGATGTTGGTAAAAAAGAAAATGATATAGAAGAGGAGTCAAAAAGGAAAGTTGGAGACATTGTCTCCGTGAACATTGGAACCCAAGATTCTTAAAATAGGAGCTCAGTGTTCACAAGAAGAAAAAGGAAAATTCATGGACTTATTCCATGTATTCAAGGACGTCTTTGCTTGTTCATATGAGGATATTCATGGTTTTAATCCCAACGTCATCCAACACACCATTCTTATCAAGGAAGGGGCGAAACCAGTAAGGCAAAGACAAAGGCCTATAAACCCTTCCCTTGAAGCTATTATGATAAAGGAAGTTGAAAAATTACTAAAAGCTCAAATCATATTTCGAGTGAAGTATTCTGAATGGGTCTCAAATCTGGTTCCTGTATGAAAGAAAACTGGTGAGACCAGGTTATGTGTTGACTTTTGTGTTTTAAATAGATCTAGTGTTAAATATGGCTTTCCACTTCCTAACATGGAGATGATCCTGCAACAGGTAGCCAGGTCTCAAATAATGTCCCTACTTGATGATTTTTCTAGGTATAATCAAATTAGAGTCAAGAGGGATGATAAATACAAAACCACATTCACCACCAAATGGGGCACCTTTACCTATGAACACACACCTTTTATCTTGTCTAATGCAGGTGCCACATTCTAGAGAGCTAAGCAGATAGATTTTGATGATTTGATCAGTAAGATAACTGTATATTTTAACCTTGTACAATATTTTACTGCAAACAGATTTTCAATTAAAGAATAGAAAAGATACAATGGAAAGTACACACATTACACAAAGATTTTTCCCCTAAAAACCCAAACCGAGAAAACCAACATATTATATATTCATTCATAGTGATACATTATTTACAATACAATATACATCTAGGAGCCAACGACATCCAAAACCCTAACCCAATGACCTGGATTAGTCAAAAAATATAATTCCTTAACCGAAAATAGAAAATCATCGGCAAAAACCATGTGCCGAAAAACCACCCAACAATGGACACGAAAATCAAGGCGACATGAAAAATGAGGCAAAAATGCGACACATTTCCCGAGGTGAATTTTTTTTCTCGGGGGCGCTGCCCCTAAACCCCCGTGCAGGGGGGATATTTCCCCCCTTCAACCCTCGAAGGGGGGGCCTAGAATCCACCCCTCAAATCCCCCTATGCGCCTGACGCAATGTAGCAGACCCTAAAGCTAGTCGTGCAAAGAAAATAACACATACCCAACATTCTCCCACTTGTTGTTTTCTTTGCATACAGGGGGTTACAAGTTTACATAGTCAAGAATCCAGGGCAACAATGCCCATGGATCCTCTACAATAAGAGAACTTCTTAGTGCTCACATATTTTGTTAATAAATCTACAACATTCTTCAAAGTGTCCACCTTCATCATCGACACTTTCTTTTCTTCAACCATGTGTCTCACAAAGTGATATTGAATATCGATATGCTTTGTCTTTGAATGATAAGCTGGGTTCTTCTCCAAAAAAATTACACTCTAACTGTCACAATCTATCCTTACAACTTGTTGTACCAACCCAATACCTGAACACAATATTTGTAACCATACTACTTCCTTACTTGCATGAGTGGCTGCCATGTATTCAATTTCTGTAGTTGAAAGTGCCAATACAACTTGTATTTTTCTCATCCAACCGATTGCTCCTCCAAACAGGTTAAACACATACCCTCTTGTATATCTCCTACGATCCAGATCTCCAGCCCAGTCTGCATCCACAAAGCCATGTATGTGCAACACTCTGTGCAATCATTGTCTTTCTTGGTAGCACAATCCGTAGCTAGCAGTTCCACGCAAATACCTGAAAATCCTTTTTACTGTTGTCCAATGCTCCTTTCTTGGTTTTGACATATACCTGCTCCAAACTCCCATTGCATATGCAATGTCCAGTCTAGTATAAACCATTGCATATATCAAACTTCCAATTGCACTCGCATATGGAACATGAGACATGTCCTCCTCCTCTTCCTGTGTCTTGGGACAATGATCCACATATAACTTTATACCAACAAGAATAGGGACCTTGACCGGTTTACATTCCTGCATGTTAAACCTTTGCAATATTGTCTCAACATATTTTCTCTGATTTAACTAGAGTTTCCTTTTTTTCTGATCTCTTTTAATTTCCATGTCCAAAATGAAATTTGAAGCATCGAGATCCTTCATGTCAAATTTAGAGAACATCAAAGTTTTCAGAGCCTGGATAATCTCCTTGTTGTTTCCTATCAACAACATGTCATCCACATACAAGACCAAATAAATCAAATGATCACCAATTAATTTAAAATACACACAATGATCCTCTTTTGTTCCTGTGAAGCGAAGTCCCAGCATATAAGTATCAAATTTTTGATACCACATCCTTGGTGATTGTTTTAAACCATACATGGACTTTTTCATCTTGTATACTAGCTCCTTCTTTCCCTTCACAACAAAGCCTTCTGGCTGCTTCATATAGATTTCTTCTTCTAGATCCCCATGTAGGAATGTTGTCTTCACATCCATCTGTTCTACTTCAAAATCAAATGCAACAAAAATAGATAACATAAATCTTATAGAAGTTAACTTGGAAACAAGAGAAAAAATCTCACCAAAATCAATTCCCTCAACCTGGGAATAACCCTTTGCTACTAACCGAGCTTTGTATTTCTCCACTTTTCCTTCTGCATTCAACTTCTTTTTAAATACCAATTTTCTACCAATGAGATTTCCTCCAGTTGGAAACTCCACTAGATCCCAAGCCTCATTCTTATCCAAGGCTTCCATTTCTTCATCCATGGCCTTTTTCCAGATCTTTCCATCCTCTGAATCCACTTCCTCCCTGACAATTATAGGATCATCATCAATAATAAACAAAGCAAAATTTGAACAGAAATCAGATGGAGTATACCTTTCCGGTAACCTTCTTTCTCGAACCGATCTCCTCAATACTGGAGTATGAGGATCTTCTTCTTCTGATTCCTATTCTTTCGTAGAGTCTGATTCATCATCCTTTAAATCAAACTCTATTTTCTCTGGTTCTTTCTTACTTGGTAGGACTTCCTGTTTAACAACATCCTTCATTTCTCTAAATACCACATCTCGTCTATACATAACCTTCTTAGATTCTGGGTTCCAAATATTATAAGCTTTGAGACCATATTTATACCCAATAAAGATACACTTTTCAACCTTCTTATCTAGCTTACTCCCGTTTTCCTTTGGAACATGAACATAGGCCTCACATACAAATACCTTGAGATGTGTGAGAGAAGGTTTCTTACCAGTCCATACCTCTTATGGAGTTTTGTCATCCAACGATGATGAGGGTGATCCGTTGACCAGGTAACATGCAGTACCCATTGCCTCTGCTCAAAATTCTTTCCCTAACTCGACACCACTAAGCATGCACATTTCTTTTTACATCAACATCCTGTTACTCCTTTATGAAAATCCATTATGCTGAGGTGTATATGGAGTAGTATTTTTCCTTTCTATACTACACTTCTTACAGAATTGTTCAAATTCATTCCTGTAGAACTCTCCGCCATTATTTTTCCTCAAAACCTTAATTCTTTTCTTTGTTTGATTCCCAACAAGAGCCTTAAACTCTTTAAACATGCCAAAGACTTCATATTTATTCTTGAGGAAATATATCCAAGTATTCCTCGAGAAGTCATCTATAAATGAGACATAGTACACATATTTTCCCAATGACGGAATCGACATAGGTCCAAACACATCACTGTGAACTAGCTATAAAATTCCTTCTTCCCTCATTGCACTAGAGGGGAATCTTACCCGATTCTGATTCCCATATACACAATGTTCACATAAATCAAAATCCAAAGAGAAGTTAGACATAACTTCAACCATACCTTTATCGTGTAGTAGTCGAAGACCCTTCTCTCTGATATGCCCAGTCTTTGATGCCACAACATAGCCTTTTCTCCAGAGACTGTAGGATTTCTTTCTTCTTCAACTCCAATATCAGGAACAATGGAACTATTACACCCATCACTAATAGTGCTTCCTTGCACCTTATACAGAGTTCCAAAATGAACTCCCTTCAGTAACACCATTTCTCCTCGAACCATCCTATAATAGTTTTTACCCCTGCATCGTCCATTTTTCTTACATAAATCAAATTTCTGGCTAATCCTGGGATGTGCAGAACACCAGGTAGTGTTCTAATCCTTCCATTTATGAGCCTCAACTTGAATTTTCCTCGACCTATGATTTTGGTTGTCGAGCCATCACCTAGGAAAACATTACTTCCATCATACCTTTCATATTCATAGAACCACTCCCCATGGAGAGTCATATGAAAGGATGCACCTGAGTCAACCAACCATGCCTCATGATCTGCACGTGTGCTTGAAGAAGCCAAGTATACATCACCTCCTTTTTCCTTGGAGGTATTTTCTTCTATAGAAGGAGATTCTTTAGATCCATTCTTTTTCTCAACTTTGTATCTACACTGCTTCTTGTAGTGCCCTTCTTTTCCACATCTCCAATATACCTTTACAAACTTTTCAGGAGACTTAGATCTTCTGTTAGACTTAGATCTCCCACTTGAGTAATTAGATCTATTTCTTTCCTGGGAGTGTCCTCTTGCAAATAATGCATCTTTTATATGTCCTTCCATGTTCTTCTGTCTCATCTCCTCCGACAACAAGGATGAGACCACTTCATCAAACTTTAAGGCAATTTTATTACTACCTATGGCCACAACCAAACTATCCCACGAGTATGGTAAAGAGCATAGTAAACTGATACACTTATCTTCATATAAAATTTTAATCTCAATAGATACTAACTGACTTACCACAGAGAAAATGTTCAAATTCTCTGCCATCGAGTCTCCATCTCTCATCCTTAGGTTATACAACTTCTTTCTCAGGAATAGTTTATTTAATAGGGACTTAGACTGATACAAATTCCCCAACTTATCCCATAAATATTTGGTTGTAACTTCCTCTAACACATTCCGTAATACTGAATCTGAGAGTCACAGTCGGATTGTGCTCTTCACCTTCCGATCCAAATTTTTCCAGTCATCTTCTGAAGTTCCCATAGGTGCAATACCTGGATCCACCATGATCCACTGATCTCTATCCACCAACAAATCTTCCATATTGAGCTTCCACAACTCAAAACTTTGCCCATTAAACTTCTCGATCTCCATTTTCGAACTGCTCACCATTTCTTCTCACCTGAAAAATCGATACTACCGATCTTCCACTGTAACAAGGCTTATCACAGTCCCGAGCCAAACCCTTGACCACAAAGGCACCCCCCTTAAGCCAACAAATTTCTAATACCAAATGTAGATTTTAACCTTGTACAATATTTTACTGCAAACATATTTTCAATAAAATAATAGAAAACAACAATGGAAAATACACACATTACACAAAGATTCCTCCCCCTGGAAACCCAAACCGGGAAAACCAACATATTCTATATTCATTCATAGTGATACATTGTTTACAATACAATATACATATAGGATCTAGTGGCATCCAAAACCCTAACCCAATGAATTGGATTAGTCAACAACCCTAATTCCTTAACCAGAAATAGAAAAACATTGGAAAAAACCATATGTCGAAAAAATGCCCAATAATGGACATGAAAATCAAGGTGACACAAAAAAGAGGCAAAAATGTGACACATTTCTCGAGGAATTTTTTTTTCTCGGGGGCGCTGCCATCAAACCCCCCATGCGTGCCCAACACAATGTAGCAGACACTAAATCTAGTCGTGCAAAGAATATAACAGATACCCAACAATAATTCAGGTTTATCTTGATGACTTAACTGTTTATTCTAAAAACCAGTCAGAACAATTTGGTCATCTTAGAAAAGTCTTTCTGCATTGAAAAAAAAATGGTATGTCATTAAATCCTTCTAAGTCTATTTTCAGAATTACTCAAGGAAAACTCCTTGGTCACGTTGTTTCTGACTGTGGTATTAGTATTGACCCTGAGAGAGCCGTCACGATTATGAACCTCCCTGCTCCTACCTATAAGCAAAGTGTTCAAGCTTTTATGGGAACCATTAACTTTGTTAAGAGGTTTGTTCCTAACTTCGTTGTGATGGTTAAGCCCATTCATAACTTGCTGAAGCAAGATAGAACCTTCTCTTGGAATGATGAGGTAGAAAAGGATTTTACAGGAATCAAGAAAGCAATAAGCTTTGCACCAGTTTTAGCCAAGCTTGATTTTAATAAATACTTCATCATCTATACCAATGCCACAAAAGAGGCAAATTCTGCCATCCTTCTACAAACTGATGACCAAAATCAGGAAAAGCCTATAGCCTATATGAGTCAAAGTTTATCAGATGACAAGGTGAAGTATACTCTAATTGAAAAACACACTTTCTCCTTGGTAAAATCTATAGGAAAGTTCATGCATTTCATTTTGGGAAAGCAAACACAAGTAAGAGTCCCTTTGCCTGCAATCAAGTTTTTGCTTACACAAACTCATCTTTCGGGAAAAGTTCCTCATTGGCTTGCCAAGATTTAGGAACATGATTTAAATATCACCACAACCAAAATTATTAAGGGACGTGATCTAGCTCTTCACTTGGTTCAACACCCTAAACCAGGTGATTCTCTTGAGGAAGACGAGAATGCTTTGTCGGCACTGTTTTACTTGGAAACTCTTGATATTAATTTGGCTTATCATCCTTGGTACAAGGATATCATCTATTATATTTTGCATCATAATTTCCCAAGTCATTTAGATTAACATCAACGTAGAAGGTTGCGCTCGATAGCCCCAAAGTACCTCATCCTAGAAAACATCCTTTTTCGTAGATCTGTTGATGGGCTACTACTAATATGAATTGATGATAACATAGCCCAATTTTTTTTAAATGAACTTCATGGATCGACAAATTCTAACCTCCATATTGGTGGCAATTTCGCAACAAAGGCTACTGCTTTCAATATCATCAGGGTTGGCTATTTTTAGCCCTTGATGTTTCAAGATTCTTTCAAGTTCGTTCGGGCTTGTGAAAAATGTCAAAAGTTTTCTAGTAGGGAACAATTTTCAGCTATGCCTTTACATCCAGTTTTACCCGATTTCCCACTGGCTAAATGGGGATTAGACTTCATCGACCCTTTTAACCCTCCATCTTCTGCAGGACATGTATATATCTTGACGACAAAAGATTACTTTACCAAGTCAACTGAAGATGTCCCTCTTAAAAATGCACAGGATGAACATGTGATCAACTTCTTAGAATCTAATGTCTTCGTACGCTTTGGTCTCCCACTCAAAATAATCTCAGATAATGGATCAACGTTTATTTCTGCAAATTTTTCTCGGTTTCTGAGTAAATTTGGAGTCAATCACTTCACCACATCCACCTATTACCCTCAGGGCAATGGGCAGGCTAAGTCAACCAACAAAAACTTGGTCAAGATCCTGAAAAGGAGTATTGATGATAAGCCTCGTCAATGGCATACTCTTCTCACATACGCATTGTGGGATGATCACACAACCGCCAAAAACAACACTGGCCATACCTATTTCTTACGCTTATATGGTCAAGAAGCTGTAATGCCTGTTGAACTTCAACTTAATTCCCTTCGTTTACCAATGCAGGCTGAGGAGTTAATTTCCACTGATATTTCCCAAAGAATGAATGCTCTGGTGACTTTAGAAGAACAAAGAAAGCATGTATTGGAAAATCTGAAGAAAAGGCAACAAACTGTCAAGAAGCACTTTGATAAGCGTGCTAAATATGTCAAGTTTAAGGTCAATGACAAAGTCCTGCTTTGGGACTCTGCACATGTAGATAAAGGCAAGCATTCTAAATTCCAAAATCTCTGGCTAGGTCCATACAAGATCGTTCTAGTAGTTGGAAATGATACTTACATTTTAAAAGACTTCGAAGAGCGATTATTCTCTTTCACGACTAATGGCTCACATTTGAAACATTATGTTGAGCCTGGCTAACTATTACATTCTCTGAATCAATGTTTCGTGTAAATATTAGTTTAAGTTGTACAATTGTTTTATTTTTCTACATTTTATTTTCTTTAGTACCGTTGCTTCACTTTCCAGTCTTTCTTGAGGTTTGATTGCAACTTTATTTTTAGTTTGACTGTAGCTTTATTGCTCTACCCTCGATTTTGTTGAATTTTTGTTTCAACCCGATTTTGATAAGTCATGTACAACCACGATTTTTCCTTCTTTTGTAGAAGTATGCTTAAGTACTGATAAGTAGCCGGAAAAGAAAGAAAGACAATCACTTGCGGTCCACAACCTTGTATCGTGCTGCATCTATGACCACTTTGCTTAATATTGAGTGCTACAGCTTTCCCCTCTTCCAAATTTTCCCTTTCTACCTTCCACCACCCCAATTTGAAAAAGCATACTAGAGCAAAAATAAAACTTTTGAGTATGTAATAGAACAATTTCTTTGTCTGCGAAACCAAAAAGATGAGTTCAAGCCAATGTTATATTGCCTTCCCTGTGGAGTCGTCGGTGTTGACTCTCAAAATTGTCAAAGGATCACCTGCCTGCAAAGAATTGCAAGGAATACACAATATATATATATATATATATATATATATATATATATATATATATATATATATATACTAAATAAACTATAAGTGGGGACCCCCTATAGTGTCATTCAAATAAATAACCTAGAAGAGCCCCTTTGAAAAAAAATTCACTTAAATTCTATGTCGCTGATGGCTGTCTTTGATGCTTACGGATCAGCTGCATGATGATTATTTTGATATGAGCTTGGTTTTAGTTCCCATCGCTAATAAGTGATAACATTTTTGGTTTCAAATGGAAATTAAAAGTTCTCTTTGGGCATTGATTTTTCGATTCTAAGTACAAATGCCGAGCATAATCATCTTCAAAAGGAAAGGTTCATGGCTATCGTTTCAAATGTTAAAATAGTTCTTCACATCAACATTTTGTTGTTTAATAAATGCGTTGACATTGTATTCACCTACTAGCTTCTGAGTTTTAGACATATGAATGTGACTTATCAAAATAAAGAAAAAAGGGTGTCCTGTATACATATGCGCACAACACACCACTTATATATATATATATATATATATATATATATATATATATATATATATATATATATATATATATAT
>ML777314.1:331014-344784 GCA_009831015.1 Picea engelmannii
GGGGGGGGGGGGGGCTGGGGCGACGCTCGACATTGTCCCAACCCCCACAACCAAGCCCCGAGCATTACCCAGTAAACACCATGGGCCAAAACTAAAAAAATTTAAGTAAAAAAACTATAAAAATGCTAAATTTTTTTACAAAACTATACCTAAATTTGACTTTATTTTTCTTTTTTTTTTCAAAAAATCTTAAGGATTTTGTTAATTTTTTTTGACAAAAAGTCAATTTTTTTAAAAAGTTGGAATTTTTTGAAAAAAATTAGAAAACATCTAAAAAAATTTAATGTTTTTTAATTTTTACATGAAAAATTATTATGTGATTCAAAGATGATATTATAATTGTTGTTTTGTGATGCAGACCCCCTACTCTCCTTCGAGGCTGCGCGACCTCCCGATCAAGGATCTTAATCTCTTGAGCTGAATTAGCTCTTTTAGGCCTTCAGTAGCCCCTGAAATGAATTAAATAGGTCCCTCTTTGCATGTGCCCTCGGGTTGTGATCTGAGACTTAACTTTGAAGGGCGCTTTAGGCTTCGGCTTCAGTTGTTTTTGTAACAACTGTAACACTCTTCTCTGAAACTCGAACCACGAACTCGCCAGGGGAGATCTACAATTCTCCTTCCTCCCACAACCAACGACAATGATCCATTCAGACTCAGGACTTCGAGACTTTTATATCCCTCTTACCTCTTAACACAACTTCCGCGAGTTTTCAAACACTAAGCGACTCGATCGACGCCCAGATTTTACCTTCGGGTTTCAACGATTTTCTTATAGCACATTTTTTATACAATCTCCTCGGATCGCCAAAAAGAAACTTCGCTGAGTCTCAGATCGATGGTCCACAGACTTCGATCGAACGGATGATCCAGATCAATCCTTTCGGCTTCGACGATTTTTTTTGGTCGTTTACACGACACAACTCCTTGTATCTTCCGACGCCAAAACATCGAACAAGTTCTCATCCCGGATAGCTTCTCCTTTGAAACGAACGATGGTCCTCTCTTCGGGTTTCGACAAATTTGATGTTGTGCGACCCCTTCCTTCCGGATAGTTTCTTCTCCGAAATAATAGATACACTGACATGTATCCTCCTTTGGATCTACGACCACAATCTTCTCCGCTAGATTGACCTTCGACGATTTTCACCCTTCTACGGTCCAAATCCTCTGATTCATGAACTTCCGAAGGAACTCACGGCTAACCACCGCGCAACTTCTCCCAGATCTGACTGTCTGGAATGATTTTGCTTCCTCCCAAAGGGATCTCGGGCGTTAACTCGTTAAACCTCTAGGGCTTAATTCCCTTTGAAGATTTCTTTCCGCCATCTCTCTTGAGATTTATCTCTCGAACCCTTTGAATACTTAGAGGGCTACTTCGACACTTAGTCGAATTTCGAATCTGTGCACTCCTTGCAACATATTCTTACGCAAGAATGAGCTTCTTGCGGGCGACTGTGCATGCCTTGCAACAGTCCCTT
Source organism: Picea engelmannii (assembly GCA_009831015.1). NCBI lineage: Eukaryota > Viridiplantae > Streptophyta > Pinopsida > Pinales > Pinaceae > Picea > Picea engelmannii. The sequence continues at coordinate 332,493 of ML777314.1, forward strand.
TGCACTCCTTGCAAATGGAAAGTTCACACTATCTCTTCTGAGCTTATGAATCGAAATAGACTATGTCACTCCTTGCAACAAATTCTCATGCAAGACTTAAGTTCTTTCAGACGACTGTGCACACCTTGCAGTAGTCACTTTGGACTCCTTGCAAAGGGAAAGTTTCATGCTATCTCTTCTGAGCTTCTGAGTTGAAACAAACTCTGTCAATGCACTCCTTGCAGACTGTATGCACACCTTGCATGAACTCAACAAATAGAAACAATTGAAACGTATCCAAATACTTCACAGTTTCATATACTCAACAACATAACTCATTCATTCATGAAACAAAATAATAGGGAATTGTAAACAATAGCGACACCATGCATCTGGATCAATTTTCCTCTGTTATATTCATTCAAAATGTAAATGGCTACAACTATGATAAACCAATAACTAAAAATTCAACAACAACTAAATCACAACAATCTCCTACAAATTTGCAGCATCCTCATTCAGGCATACAAAACCTCTATTTATCCTAGAGGGCTCCTAGGGTTCCCTTCGACTACTCGTCTACTCGAGAAAAAAAACTTATTGCTACTTAATTACCATTACATTAAAGTCTAGGAGTGAAACTCCTAGATCACTTGTGATCATTTAGCTCCCAAGCGTGTGATCTTCTTCAGTTTTTCAATCATTTCAAAAAATGATTTGCAGGAAACGCCAGCGGTTAAGATTTCGAAATGATTCAAAGGTGTGCTAAGGAGCTGAGTTGTCTTTCCATGTGTGCTTGCTGATGATGTTCTTGCATCATTTTGATAAATGGTAAGAATTTAAAAAATAACTAACCTCTGAAATGCTATATTCTTCTCGGATGTCTTCTCGATGTTTCTCCCATGTAGTTTGCTCCAAATTCTTTAACGAATACTGCCTAAGATATCACACAATGTAAAAAGACAAAACAAGACTGTGTATATATAACACATATGATATAAATTACTGTTAGTATAATGAACGTGGGATAAAAAAAAATTAGGTATATTGTCTACATATATACCTAAAATTATATGGATCATCGCTATGTTTAATGAATGTGGGATAAATTAATAAACATGAGAAATATTGTATTTAACATGTAAATAACGAAATAAAAGAGTAAACGTTGTTTTTAATTTTTAAGGGAAAAAAATGGGGGGAAATTTTGGAGGGAAAAATTTGAGGGGGAAATTTTGGGGGAAAATTTTGGAAGGCAATTTTTTTTGGGGGGCAGGGGATTTAGAGGGAAAAGATCATTCTGAAAGTTACAAGAATGTCATTGGGAGGGTGAGCATTTGTATCATTCTATGTTCTTAGAGAGAAGGGATGGCTTCGTTAGTTAAATAAGATTTTATTTCCGAGACGTCAACAAATTGTTCACATACCTCTTCTGTTGGGACTAGGAAATGCGATAGGAATGCTTGTAATCCAAACGAGGTTTCATATTTTTCAGCTAGTTTGAAGTTTGATCACAGTGCAAGCAATTTTATTCATCATGTTCCTCATGAAAGTCCTAAATCAGAGGACTTTGAAGGCACCGATGATGAAGAGGAGGAATATGATGGTGATAAATCTATTCAGTAATTTAATAGTAATGAAAATAATCAAAATGTAGGTCGAAGTGGAGACTATGATCAACGTTTAAATGATTGGGATGAAAATTTTCCTCCAACTGAAGAGTTTCAAGGTACCTATGAAGATTTCTAAGGCACCAATGAATATGATGAAGAATTTACCTCAAGTGGAAATTTTAGAAGTAGTGAAGATGATTATGACAATGGTGGACACTCTTTCCCGAGTGGGGAATTTAAAGACAACAATGTTAATGATGATGAATTTCCTCCAAGTAAATATTTTGAAGGTATTGATGAATATTTTCCTCCAAGTGAGGATTTCCAAGGAACAAATGAGGATGATGAAGAATCCCCCCCAAGTGGAGTTTTTAAAAGTAATGATGACAATTATGACAATGTTGGACAATCTTTCTCGAATGAGGAATTTAAAGGAAGCAATGTTGGTGATGATGATTTTCCTCCAAGTGAGGGTTTTCAAAGTACCGATGAGGATAATGAAGATTTTCTTCCAAGTGAGGATTTTCAAGCCAATAATGAGGATGATGAAGAATATCCCTCAAGTGAGGATTTTCAAAGTAGTGAAGATGATTACGCCATTGGTTGACACTCTTTCATGAGTGATAAATTAAAAGGCAACAATGCCGATGATGCTGATTTTCCTCCAAGTGAGGATTTTCAAGAAACTGATGAAGATTTTCAAGGCACTAAGCAGGATGGTGAAAAGTTTCACTCAAGTGGGGATTTTGAAAGCAGTGAAGATGATTATGTTAATGGTGGACAAAATGTTGATGATTATTTTCCTCCAAATGAGGATTTTCAAGGTACCGATGACGATGATGGAAAATTTTCTCCAAGTGAGAATATTAATGGCATTGACAGTCTTATGGGTGATGGTGATTTTCCTTCAAGTGAATATTTTCATGGAAGATCCAATGACATTGGTGAGGATGGTAATCACGTTTCTAGTGATTTTTATATTCCTCTCATGAACAAGATTATAAATAAAGATGATGGACCTATGAATGAAGATTATGTTCTCAATCATTCAACTGCAACAAATCAAGGTGATCGACATTCTCTAGTTTAGTCTTCTGACAATGTTTTGCTTGATATTCCTTCTAGTGATAAGGAAAATATTTCTAGTGAGCATGATGAAATAATGGAGACATTGCAAAGAAACATTGTGTCTATGAACATGACTAGACCTTTTTATATCAATCCAAATCATTCTAGTTATACAAGTTCTAGGAAAGAATTTCCCACTAAATCAATTTCCATATGTGAATTGATTTCAAGTGAATGTTTTCAAAAGAATTATTTGAAATGCATGGACTACATGTATGCCTTGAATAAAAGAAAGACACATTTGTCAATGAATAAGAGCATGAACAATTCATATTTTATGGGGTGCATGATATCCACCAATACATGATATGATTATGACATTGAGAATATTTTACTTTGCAGAAATAATTTCAAAAAAATTCACTCAATTGGTAATCTTCGTTTATCACGAATCCAGACAAGGTTGGAAAAAGATCCTTCATTTTATTCAAAGGTACATCGTGGATGAGAGAGTGGGCCATTGAAAAATACTACATTTTCATGGATGCGTGATTTATTTTCCAAACATGGAGACTGTATTCCAGATAGAGACACAATACATATTCCAGATAATTTCTCAAGGAGGGAAATCTACAACTTGTACAAAGGATATGCTGAAGGTGTTGAAGGAAATGGTAATTCTATTACATATGCATATTTTACAAGAATATGGAAGAAACAATTCAACAATGTTTGTATTCCTAAGAAGTCAAGGATGGGGATTTGCAGTATATGTGCTACTCTTAAATCAAGAAAAGATAAATATGAAGGGGAAGAAAGAGGTATGTAATTACTATTTTTTTTTAAATTGAATAGTTATCAACTATGAAAACATATGATCGATATTTTCATTTTACGTCAAGTGCAGATTCCATAGTCAAAGCACTTCAAAAACATTAGAATCAACAATCAAGTGAAAGAAAAAAGTTGTACAAACATCAGAAGAAGTGTTTTGATCCTCCAAACAAATATTTAGGTATGATAATTGATGACATGGATCATAAGAAAAAACTTCTACCACATTTTCTCCGTACACCCAAAAATTTACAGGAAGAGAATTTCATTCAATTTCACTTGGTTGGTTGTATGGTTTTCAATGGAAAAATGTGTCCAAGGTGTTAGCACTGAGAATCACCCTTAGACTACTAGAGGATAAGACCAATACCCATTTGATTTAAATGATTAAAACATGTTATACTTGGTGGATCAACAATAGAAGAGTAAAAGGGAGGACAACAGACTGCTTGCAAATACATTCTATTGGGCATGGAGTCATAACATTCTTTAGATCACATGCAATCACACTTTTTACTAGACAAAAGACTTATGCAAAGATTGGTAGAAGAATAGAAGGTAAACAAAAAGAAGAATATCCACATAAGATAGATCCTTTCTGTAAGATAGATTAAAGAATGATTGAATAATAATCAATGATTAACATACAATTACCACAAATCCTTTGCAACTCATGAATCCATTAACCAAAGGTTGCTTTTGATCTTCAAAATCTGTAAATATTACTCAAGAAAGATGATAAAAAAGAATGGAAATAAGATAAAAACATTATGGTATCACAAATTTCATGAATCTCTAATGGCAGAAAAATGCCTACAGCACATGCCCTCAGGCTTACAAATACATAGATAAACTGCCCCTGCAACTCTCTCCTCTCTTGGATCATGAATCCAACCCTTTCCTTCTCAAAATCCCTTTCATTTATAGTGAATGATCTCTATTTACCCTAAGGAGGTAGAAACCAAGGAGATACATAGGATACTCCTCCATTTAGGAGTCTTGTTACAAAAGGTTCCAACAAAAACCTAACAAATTCCTATTTTTTGGGATCTTGCCTATTGTGATAAATGCCTTTTGAAACAGGTCATTCTGGTTGATCTGGAGATGGAACAAATGTCCCTCATGTCCAATTAACTCCTAGGAGACCATTTGAACCTGCCCTGAAATCTGGAAGCCCCCCCATTGCTTGAATTTGTTAGACTGATAGAGTTCGCAACGCATGTGACAACATGCGCTGCGAACTTTCCTGTAGGTGATGTTTTTAGCTTTTCTCCAAAAATACAAAGTGGGCAGGATGAATTTTTGTCAGCAAGTCAAAAACACCATGTTTTTCCTCCACATCAAATTTCAGAGGAACCCATATGGTCATTCAAAAGTTACAAGCAAAACAATCCTCTGCTGTGTGCTAATTGCTTGCAAACCGTCACAAATTACCAGTTCGCAGTGTCGGTGCTGCGAACTTTCCTGTAGCAACCTGCTTCACTTGACAATGTTTTAACACCTCCCAAAACTGTCTCAAGTGTCCCAAAATGTTGTAACAACTTCATAATATTGGTACATGACTAGAATAAAACATTCAAATAGCTAATCATGGTTTAAAAACATAGATATCCTCAAAAGTTGTAAAAATGCATAACACAAGAAACTTGACCAAAACTGATGCTTGGTTATGGAGGTTCAACATCTTCATTTTCTAATCCTGAAGATTCTCTTGGTAGAAACCTTGGCCAGCATGTCATAGGGCTCTATCCTTACAATCTCCCCTCCCTTGTAAGTCTTCCTATGGTGTTAATGTCCATAAGTGATATTGAAGGATGTATTTTCTATGAGTTTTAATGGTAGCTATATGTGTGAAGAGAGGGAAAACATGAGATTGGGATATTGATAACATAACTGTTTTTGATAGGCTGGCATTAAATAGAGTTTTATGGACTTTATCCTATACATAGGAGGTATAAGAGGAGACACTCTTTCAATCAGAATCAGTAAGGAATTGCAATTGGGAGTTATAATAAAAGGGAAGTGCAAGAAAATTCTCAGCTTAAACAAGGTTTACTCATCAATACAAATATTAGTTAATCAGCATGAGAATGAATTCAATCTTTAAACCTGGTTCAATAGCTGATCAACCACATGTTTCAAGTTTAAGAGGGGTGCAGATTTACTCTTTAAAAGTTGAGCTTGTAAAGATGCATAAAAATGGAGTTTTAATAACGTTGGAACAAAGGGTTCGCAACGCTAGGTGAAAATGATGGGAGCAAGTAAATTTTGAGTAGGAGGAAAACTGAATGAGGTTAGAAGGTGGTCAGGTTTAATAGGCACAGTTCAAAGCATCTTTTAAGTGAATTTTGCAAATTGATAGCATGGCAGTGACATTTCACACCGCCAAAAGGAAAAGCGGCCAAAACCCCTTTCTCGACTTTCAAACATGATGTAAACTCTCATGGTGTAGCCTATTGGTCTGCAATTTGCTGCCCTCTCCCTTTATTTCTCATTCTAACTGATATGCTCAAGCTTAAACTCAATATAAACCTACAAAATTTTGATGGGTACTAGTATTACACCTACAACAGTCTAGGTGTGACTTCTAGTGCTAACACAAGGGTTTACTTCGCACCTCCAAATATTCATAATGATGCAAATCTGAACGTCACCATAATTCATCATGTGCTCATTCACTGGTCTGGAAATCTTCCTCAAGTTCTCTATCTACAGTTGGACAACACTAGTCGTGAAAATTAAAATTAAATTGTGTTTGGATATCTAAGCATGCTTGTTGAAATGAGAATCTTTCAAAAGGTGAAAGTTGGTTTCCTTCTTGTTGGACACACTCATGTTCATATTGATCAAACGTTCAGTCGTTTTTCAGTAACATTGAAGAGGAAAAATGTTGGAAGCCTACCATCATTGATTAAATGTATTAAGAAAGTATACATTCCAGAGTTTGTTTTTCATATATTAGAAGAAACTGTTGACATGCAAAGATTTATTCAGGTATCACATCATGAATAAATATGTATTGAGCAACTTAATGACATTAGCTTCCAACATCGATTTTGTTTCAAAAAAATTGATGGGAAACCACTTATATGGGGAAAGCAATATTCAACTACTACATAATGGGGGCCTTCATTAGGTTCAACATTTTTGAAGTTCATTCCAGATCGTCCAATATTTGCATCAAAGTTATTATTTTTACAATGAGTTGCTGAAATCCATAATGCACCGAGGCATAATAGAGAAGTAGATTATTCTAAATGCCTGGAAGAAACAAAAAAGTCCATTAAGGATACATATGAGTACTTTGATGTTGCTGATTCTGTTTGGTGGGAGTCTTTTTTCAATAGTCAAAGTGACATAATTTCAAGCTGAACAAATTAAGATACATTGTTGAAGACTCTATTTCATTGGCCACAAAATATGCCAAATGAATCTGAAGAAACAAACATTGTTGAAGTTCAACAAGAATCTCAAGGTGCTATTGAGTTTACACAAGCAGATGAGAGATAAATGTATATTGGTTTGTGAAGGTCACATGCACAACGTGAAGCCATGGAAGACCTTTACAAGGGTTCAATATAATATATTAAGGAGGATAGTATGATTGTAGTTTTAGCGATTGAAGATCCACATGGTTTTCCATTATGGATTGCAAAGGTTATATAGATTGAGAAATAAAATGATGATGTTATTGCAATTGAAGTGCATTGGTATGCAACAAGTACACACCCATTCAATGGTGTGTACAAGCCAGAGATGGTGGTTGAGAAACATGTCAATAGAAAGAGAAAAATAAATGGTAAAAATACAACTCGTCGTCGCACTGACCTCTTAAAATTAGATGATATTGACATACTTGTTTACGACTTCAATTTAACAAAGAGAGGACCTCTTCTCTCCAAGACAACACATATTATAAAGAGGTTGCTTCCACAAGAAATAAATGTAAGATGGGAGTCTACTGAACCTAGTCGTAGATATAAAAGGCATTTGACATCTGAAATGTTGGGAATGCATGTAGAATCAGATGGTGCATTCATCGACAATAGAGAAGAGTATGGATCATCTACATCTTCATCCAATCATTCATCTGAAGACAATGTAGACTCTAATGATATTTCAGAAACCATGAGTCAATCTGAATAAGTGTATGAAACATTTTATGTATTTTTGATCCATATGATGTTTGTATGGTAACTAGAAATGAGCATTGAACTTACATATGATCTTACATGAAGTTATTAATCTTTTTTTTTATGTTTTATGAATTACATGTTTTGATTATGGATAATATAATAAAATTTCTTAGCTCATATATTTTGAATATGGACAATATAACAATACTTTTAATAAATAATTTATGTTTCATTCAATGTAACTTGTATTTACTTTTTTTTATTAAAAGTAAAAAAATTATTAAAAGGTGATGTTAAATTTTTAAAGTATATTGTGATATTTTCATGGCATTATGTATTACCTTGTGCTTTGAGTGATAGTAATATTTAAAAAGTAAACATTTAAGGGTTGATTTTATGATTTTGTTTACAATAATGATGAGTTATATTACCACTTTATAAAAATGTGTCATTTGCATACCCCAATTTTAGAATGGGTGCTACTGGTAGCAGTACTTTTCAATTTAATGGTTGATTTTGAGGTTTTGGTTTTAATGGTACCAACTGCTAAAAATATGATTTCAAATTATTTAAAATTTTAACGTTTTGATTTTTTTTTTTTTCAAAACAATTTTTTTAGGTGCTGATTTTAAGGTTTTTCTAAGCTAATGTCTGAGTTTTGAAAGCCATGTTTGAAAAATGTTGTAATTTTGACCCCATTTAAAAAAATGGTGCTACTGGTAGCACCACTTTTTGATTTGGGGGTTGATTTTGATGTTTTTTTTTTATGAAAAAATATGGGTTTTTTGGGTCAGAGTTCTCGTTTTGAAGTCACAGTTCTCATTAAGTTGGTAATTTTGTTTTTAACCTTGGTCCACACCCAATACACAATCAACATCATACCCTCTTTCCTGCACAAGAACAACCTTGTAGCCAATCCGACTTACATCTGTATGACCAACAACCTACATCTAAATATTTCTCTAAATACTGGCTATCTTATGATTCATTAATTATCATTAGCCTTTACGACCTTACAACACACCTATTTATAGGCTTTACAACATGAAAAACCTTAAATACTTGGTGCCCAAAAATGATTACAGATCCATGTAGATCATTGGATACAAATCCCGCAAATCTTGAGACTTCGTTACAGTTGACTACCACTCAGCCTTCATTCAGTCTTTAATTGGTCGCCACATGCCCGCCTGTCGACCTCTTGTTGGTTGACCTCTTCAACTTGTTGTCGATGCCTTTACCATGTCGAACCAACTCGACCTTCGACTTTGACTTTACCCGGTCAACTCATCTCGACCTTCGATTTTCTGTCGATCCACCTTGACTTTGACTGCCAGTCGATTCACCTTGACTAGACTTTCACTACAAAGAATATAACAATCCAACATCTATCACTAACCATAAAGCTTTGTTTTAATATTTTGTGGTCTTGTAAAAAGGAGGTTGACAGAATCCCTTTGGTCAGATGGCATAAATCGACAATGCCAAAAGAACTTGGTGGGTGGGGGATAAAAAAATTGTTCAGATTTAATAGAGCTTTGAATGCAAAAAGCCTATGGAGGCTATTACAAAATCACATGCTATGAGGAAAAGTAATGTCGAAAAAATATTTGCAGGCTCAACCTTTGAAGAATGGATTCAAAGAACTAATAATTTTTTTTCAAATAGTTTGATAGTCTGGTAAGCTATGGTTGATGTCTTTCCCATGATTGGTGATTGGTTGGTGTGGAAAATCGACAATGGCAAGACGATTCGTATTGGAGAGAACCCTTGGGTTGGTTCTGCATGGGCCGATTTGTTGTTAGAGGAGATTTTCAATCATCTTCACAACCTGGGAATATACACTCTGAGAGATGCATGTCTTCTTTTAAGGATTCCACCATCTAGTTGGCTTGGTGCAGAGGAGCTTACGATAATAGATTGCCACATAGAAAAATGGGTCTCTTTCACAAGTAGCCTTTCAATTTTTTTTTATCTCTCTCAATGATGAAGAACAATATTATTTATGTTGGGTGACAATGTTCTATTGGGTAATTAATTGGTTAAGCTTGGATATTTATCTCTGGCATAAGTAGATTTTGAAGGTATGAATAAATGGTGGTGGTCCCATCTATGGAAGTTGCATGCCCCATAAAAGATGCAAATTCTGCTATGGTTGGTGCTGGAGAATAAATTGTCAACTTGGGAAATTGAGTCGAAAATGGGATGGATCGTCCCAAGCTGGTGTGCTCTGTGTTGGGCGAATGAGCAATTAGCCTCCCACCTTTTTATTTTGTTCTCTTATGCTCGACGTGTCTGGAAATGCATTTCTCCATTATTCAAAATTTCGGTTGGATTGATGGCAGGTTGCATTGAAAAATGGTTTGCAGCGTGTATGGGGTCAAAATATTTAAAGGAGTATAGATCTCTTCCTTGCATTTTTGGAGATTTTGTATGGTGGGTCAGAAGCCTTTGCATATTTTAGAACATAATTATCCCAGAGGAAGTTATGGTGGGGTCGATTCATAAACGACATCGTATCATGCTAGAGATGGTAAGTGATATTCCCTGGTCCTTCTTCAATGGTGCAAGCCAAGACCACCCACCTAGATGTGGAACAAGAAAAACATTGCATTTGGATGTTACACATTTCTTTGAGATTCATTATCGTCCGGGTTTGGGAACAAACATGAAAGTAGAGTTTTTGACTTTATGGTCTTTGTTGTTTTTAGTAATTCAAACAAAGTTAAAAAACTTACAAATTATGGGGGATTCAAAATCTGTCACGGATTGGGTCAACATAAAGATCCAAATTCAAGTGGTTTGTCTTCAACTTTTGCTAAGCCAAATTCGTGATTTCCTGGACGAGCTAGATTGGTTTTCATGTCCACAAAGAGCTAAACATCAAGGTTGACAAATTATCAAAAGATGCTCTAATTCTAGACAGAGGGACTTTTATCATTCATGAATTTCACGAAGGTCATTGTGGTGAACCAAGCCGGTTCACCAGGTAAATACCCAATGTAGGTAAGACAACAGGTTATAATCCATAAAGGATAATATATTAAATAATGCATATGAATATGAGATGATGATATACAATAAGAATGCGGGCCTTATATACCCACGCAGGGGTGCCCTTCCATGAAGAGATGTGACCTTTCATTAGAAAGGTGTCTCTTCATTAATTATTCATTAATTATTATAATATATTTATATTTATTATTATATAGTATGTTCATAACATTGCCTTCTCCTTAAAAATGGATTGTTCTCAAAGCATACTTATGGGATATTTATCTCTTGCTCTGGCTTGTAATATCGTCTCCTCATTCTTTATTCCTGAATTAGTGATTGTTGAGGGTTTGAAACAATAGGATCTTCTAAGCGTTGCGTAGAACCGTCGAATTGTAAGGGAGTCTGCCCACCTTAAATCGATCTTCTGCAAAATGGGGCTTTTATGGAGTTCTTGTAGACAATTGGATGTATTTTGACTCCCCTGATAACTTCTACCTTGCACATCATTTGTAATGGAGGTAATAATTTTTGACATATTTGTCATTTGTTTCTGTGGATACATTGATTGGTTGAAGTATCGATTTTTTTGATTAAGATGTCTATAAGGCATCCTTGCAACCTGATATTTACTCCGTGTACTCGTAGCTTCTTCTTGATTAACACTTGGAATTGAGTCTTTTTCATAGCCCTGGATTGTTTCTACTTCGACATGTGAAGACCTCTTTATATCAACTGAATCCTTTTGAGCTGTAAGGTTGACTAAGTCCGTATTAATTGCTTTATCCACCATCATGTTTTTTCCATTTGAAGACTTCTATAGTTTCATAGGTTCAGTCATTGTCTCTTCATCTACCAATGGTTCTTTATTGATAAGTTGTTCTAACTTGTCCTCTACCGTTTTCTTGTCATTCTTTATCTTCTTGTAACATCCCGCTCTGGCGCACTTACAAAACTTATTCTTTGAGGACACTTGCTCGCAAGTGATCTGGATTTTTATGATGATAAAACATTTATCCTTGATGATGATGCGTCATGATAGATGACATGATGTTTTACTTCTTTGATATAAACAGGTGCTATTGACTCAGTGTTATTGAGTGTGCAGGGTTTTTGACCTGGAGGATGCAGAGGCATCGACAGAACCCCTTGGACTCCGGATTGAGTCAGGGAGTGTGCTATTTGGGTTGATTTATTTACCATGATATTTTATTTATTTGATGATATGTTGTTGACATGTTCTGACATGATGGTTGATGATGCAGGCTGACGAAAACTTTCTGACCAGACTCACATATGGAGTAAAGGGGCCACACACGATTTCCAGAGAGGTTGAGGGAGAGGTGTGGACAACAGCCCTGCCACAACCTACTAGCACTCCCGCCGTGGCTCGAACTATAGGTTAACGATTGCCTAGTTCGAGAGGATCCACGATGCCGTGAGGGCAGACTACGTCAGTTGCTCATGATGATTATAAGGGGCACGCAATAAGGCGGGGGCCTTATTCCTTAGAGCCCTTAGTCTTCCACAAGTTCACCTGGCGGAGTGTTGACTCCAGGGGTTATAGATGTCTACCAATCAGTCAAGTCGGCGAGTGGCACCCTTGGAGCATGTGGTGCATCCTGAAGGGCACGTCGCGCAAAAGAAACACAAGTTGGCGAGTGGCAC
>ML777314.1:344834-364050 GCA_009831015.1 Picea engelmannii
TCCCCTAATGAATTGTCACCCAGTTCAAATCTAAACCTAAATTTAAAACATCTCTAAGATAAAATTTTGATAAGCCCTAAGAAAAGATCCTACAAAAATAAACATAAGGGCGTAAACTAAAACCCTCCTAAGTGTTAGTTAAAAGTCTTCTTAAATTAAGGGGGGGTAAAGTAATGAGGGAGATAAATTAATTGAAACCCATGGTTTTTAAATTTTAAAGAAGAAATAAAATTATTAAAGTGTGGGAGTATAAAAGTTAGGATTTTAGAAATATAATGAACAGATTAATAAGCGCATTTATCTTTTTGGGTTTTAGAGAAAAAAAAGAAAGGAACAAATAATAGAAATAAGGAAACTTGGAATAAAGGAAACTTAATAAAGGAAAGTAGGGGACATAGGGTAAAAAACAAAAAGGAATCAACAATTAAGGACTTACTAAAACGAACTAAATTTAGCAACTTCATTTTAGAGAAAGTTATTAAAAGCATGTAAGGGGATCTAGGAACACCTAGGAGTAATTTTAGGAGCGACTCTAGGTGGGTGAGGGAAATGAGTCTTTTAAAATTTTTAAAGAAAAAAAATTGTTGAGAAACATGGGGGATGAGTGACACTTGGACGACAGAGAATTTTTAGAGGATTCTCATTAAAACTTAAATTAATAATGATTTAGGGAAAGTAGGTGGGTCTCAAATTTCTATAAAAGAAGGGGAAAAGGAGGAAGATAGGGGGGAATGGTTAGCGTAACGTTATGCTGCCGGATTGTGGCTTGACTGTTTGCTTGTGAGGAGTTGGGAATTTCTCAGCTGTATTGGAGTGGTAGCTCAGCCTTGGAGGCGAGCTGAGAAGCTAGTCTTATCTCTGGATCTTGTGTGGCCCCTTTGCGGTTCGGGGGGCTAAGGGGGAAGCAGAGTACCCCTAGCGATTGGCTGGGAGGTACCGATGTAGTCTCGACGGTCGGCGAGCGGGAGCGGCACGGAGCGCGGGAAGCGGCACAGAGCGCGGGACGTCATCCGAAGCGGGCGAAAGGCAAAGGTATGATTTTATTTCTGGTAGAGTAGACTGCCTAGTATTCACTTCGACGATTATGATGTATTAGTGTGAAGTGTTGCTTCAATTGTCGTAGTTCGTTTTGTATGCTACAGTGATATTGTTCTGGAAACCTTTGTTTGGGTAGATTTTCTGAAATGCTGGTTCTGGCGATCTCGCTTGCTGGATATTTTATGGAATTAAAACTAGATCTGGCATTCACTCTGGCACTTTTGTTTGGTTTTTGATTTCTAAAATCCGTTGATCTGGTGTTTAGATCTGGAAATCGTCTGTGTGAGCGTTGGCAAATGTTTATATTATTTATCCTTCGACCCGTTGAAGAATTCGTTTTCATGGTTGGTTTTCGTTGGGCGTTTATGAAATTGTTGGCTTTCTGCATTCGTTTGGTGGTGCTTCAATTCATTGGGCGTTTTCCTTTTTACCTTGCTGGGGGCATTCGTATTGCTGTGGGCGTTTTACATTTGTTTATGGGCATTTTTGTTATTTGCATGGGCATTCTTACAATGGCATTTTATACAGTGGGCAAATTTTTTATACAATGGCATTGCAAATTTTTTATACCGTGGCACTTTTTATACAGTGGCGTTCTTTTTATACAGTGAGCAATTTTTTTTGTGTGTGGATTTTCTCTTTTTGTACATGGGCGTTTCTTTCTATAATTTTTGTGGGCAAATTCATGTTCTACGGGTTCGATTTTCTGTGGGCATTCGATCTCTTGGGGGCTGGAACTTTTCTTTGCGCGTTGCTGGGCATTTTTTTTTGTGTTCTCAGAGGGCGAAATCCTCTGACTATTGGCGTTTTCCTTAGTCACTGTGGGCATTCGTTTTTGGGGCAATTCGTTTACAGGATTACTGTCATTACGTTTTATAAATCACAGTGTGCGTTTAAATTCTGGTATGAGTTGCCGTGCTTGTTTCATTTCGTTTTATTTTGTGTGTGTTTCTATTCATAGGGTGTGTTTTCGCTGCATTTCTAGTTGCATTTTATTCCTGCGCTGTATTGCTGCGTATGCACATGAGTGAGCGTTTATTTCTGTGTTGATGTTGGGGGCGTTGGTACAGACGTGTGCGTTGTTTTTGCGTTTTATTTGGGTGCGTTTTATTACTGCATTGCACAGTAGTCACCAATAACTAAGACCGGGTCTCATATAGAGCTGCGATTTGCCATTAAATTACCCAGGTTATCGCCAGGGAGAACGCTATGGCTAATTTTTTAATTTTATCCATAACCCTTGCTGCCTTTCCTCCTTTCGGTTTTAAAATTCCTTCGCCCTTCCCGTTGATTGGTAGCTGGTTAATCAATCCAACTATAATCAAGGTCGGCCACTGTCCCTTTATTTACTTTTGTTTCTGGATGACCCATGCCCATCGGCAGCGCTGGATAAGTTCGGTCAGACAACACAGGGGAGGGAATTCACAATTTATATTGTCGACTGTTTATGATTCATAGTTATTTACGAGTCTATATAAAACTAAACTGTAATCTAATATAGCATTGGAAACCGTACTGTAGGAGGACAACAAGTGTCCGTATTTTAATGATATATTGTTGTAATTTATTATAATGAATATTAAATTGTAATGTTGATTAATTCTGGGAGATTTTGAATGATAAGTTGATGATCTTTTAGGCAATAAGTTAGAAGGATTAATTAGAATGATAGTATTACTATGATTATTAAATTATAATCATAAAGTGCCTTGTGTATAATAATAAACAATTATTCTTGTTATGATTGTGGAACTAGAACCATAAGGATTGCCATGTTTATTAATTCATGGTGATGTCATTATAATTTTAATTGGAATTTAGTTAGTGAATTTGCAAGGTCATCATTTTGTAAATGTAATATTAAAATTTTATTATGAAATTAGATGGCGAAATTGCAAGGTCTTGATATTATAATTGAGATAAAGGCTAGCGCTATGGTGATGTTATCATAATTCTTCTTGGGAAACTAGTCAGTGAATGTGCAAGATCTGTATATTATAAATGTAACGACTTTGTTATTTTAAGTTGAAAGTTATTGAGAATATGCCTTTAATTATGACGTTGATGTTATTTTAAGTTGCAAGGTTATTATAATGATAGGTAATGGAACAGGCTGTAATTTAGTGTTGTTGTAATATGCATGGAGAAATTGGATTAAAATACATTGTTATTTCATTATAAAATGCGAGTCTAAGGTTGGTGTTGACGACTTGATCGGTAATTTGTTGTCATTTAATTGCGAGTTATTGTAAAATGAGATGATGCCAATGTTAATTTATTGTAAGGTTATTGAAGTCTCGTGGTTAGTGACGATACTTAAATGTAAGGTTCTGGAAACTGAGAACAATAATTTTTATGATTCAGAAAGAGGGGGATTGGAATTAATCAAATGTACTTTAATTTAAGGTTGGGATGGTAACTCATCGAGCTTAGAAGTTAAACGGAGTCTTGGGTCTGTAAGTAATGTCTTTTGAGTCTTAGATAAAAGCCCTGTCGTATAATTGATTGGATGCTCATTCAATTATTGTTGTTCTTGGATGTATGATTTTCTTGGTGTGGTCGGTAACTATTGTCCCTTGAGTCATTTTCAGTGCCCGGTCATAATAACGGTTGTTGCAGTCTGAGTCTGGGTCTTGTGCCTTCCGTAGTAGACATGGCTTCTCTTTTGTCTATTGTTGCGCTGGGTTGTAATAATTGGTTGATTGGACTGTTGTGTCGGGCGGGACGTAGACACTCCCAGGTAGCCTCAGTATATAAGTCTGTGTGTGATTTTCCGTGTATAGAATCCAGTGCCGTATCAAGAGTCTCGGGCCCTTTAAAGACAGGGTTTCCACTCTTGCGACACACCTGACGGAGATTACTAGTTTCTGCTTGAGCAGTCGGCCAAGAGCCTATCTGACCTCCTCTCTCTCCGGAGCAGAGGACTAAGATTAAACGCCCTGCTTTTCTGTGCAAAAATAGTAAACTCTACTGTTGGATTCTTCCATCTGTGACTGTACTGTACTTAACACCTGGTGTCGTTTTCTGCTTATAGCTGCTAGTTGTACGCCTTATGTCTAGGGGCGTTTATTGCTTGTTGTCACTGTGATATGTCGTGTGTCGTCTTGTTGTGTTCGTCTTGCTTGCGTCTTGTTCGTAGTCGAGTTACTAGTTTCTTCCTGAGCAGTCGCCCTGGAGCCTATCTGAACTTCTCTCTCTTCGGAGCAGAGGACTAAGATTAAACGCCCTGCTTTCCTGTGCAGAAATAGTAAACTCTACTGTTGGATTCTTCCCTCTGTGTTCTTACTCTGCATAACCCAGTATGTCGTTAAATGTTTGCGTTGTGCACCTGATGCCTATGGTCGTATATTGTTTGCAGTTACTCGTTGTGTGCCCTCAGTCTTATTGTGATGAACATCGTGGTTGCGTCTTGTTGGTTGTTGAGTGGCGACGTAGAGTCAAGTGTGCTTGTTACTTCTACACGCGCGCACACACCTTAAACAAAAAAAATAAAAAAAAATAAAATAAAATTTTTGCACCTGTTATTAGAGTGGTTGTCGTAACGAGGAGGCCGTTACACTTCTTAATCTGAGTGATTAAACTTTGATTATGGATTTTTAGGCGACAATTCTTTTCATCCTTCTCTGCCAATTTCTTAATGGGATCGTGAGTAGCTTGTTCTAACTTCTGATCCCTATGCTTATTATCTTTTGATTCGTTGAGTTGTACGAATAAATTTTGGTTATGATCTTTTAAGTAAGAAATGTCTTTGTATTTTTCCTGTAATCTTCCCTCAAGATTTTGTTTTTGTCTCTCTTCTTGTTTTTTTAACATTTGCTCCAACCCAACTTGAAATTGTAAATTTCTGTTGTGTTGTTGATAATTAATTAATTGGTTTTCTAATTATTTTATTTTCACTTCCCAATGGGTGTCACCTTGATTTTCTACTAAAATAAAAATCTTTTTACAATATGGACAATGGCGAGGTCCATTATAAGGTCCCTTTTATACTCTTCCTCTTTTGAGGAATAAGGACATTTTGCCGAAATTGTTTTCTTTGTAGATGTCATAGTTCACTTCTTATTATACCTGCCGATAGGCATGGTATATAGTGTTGAGTTAGGTTTGACTTTCTATTAGTTCATGGTTGACCATAAAATATATACCCCTTTATCTAAAGTTTTAAAAAATAATGATTAATTTTAAATTTTAAATCTTATTTATCTGATATCTTATTGGCCAAAAACTTTGAAGTTTTATTGTTGCCTTCACTTCCCCCAATGTAAATGTAATAAATATTTCTGCCATCTAGTCATTTCATGCCTACTCCTTCTCTCCCCATCTCCTTAAACAATATTTTCATTATTATATTCGGCAGGTATATGCTACCTAGTAGCCTTGTTTTTTTAATAAATGATAAATGTATGATTTTCAAGAACCCACTTTTAAAACAATACACTTTTCACATTTTTTTTTTTTTTTTTTAAAATCCTTTAACTTTCAAATATATTATTTTATTTTATTTTTTATATTTTTTCTCTGCCAACTACCCCTCACTTTCCTAGATCCACTTCACTTTTAAAAATATAATAATCCTTCATTTTTTCTTTTATTTACATAAATTTATGATGTTATTGTTTATAAATTATTATAAAACTTTTCCTCCTTGTCTTTTTGTGGATATCTCTAACTTCACAATATTTGATATGATACTCTCTCTTCTTACTTTTCCTATATGAATATCATTTACACAAGTTAATTGGGCACATTATTATTTTGCTAAAATATCTTTTGACTTTTATTGAATTAATATTACTCCAAAAGACTTAGGTCATTGAATTTTTATTTTGGCTTCAACCCCACCACGTGTAAAGTTGTAAAAAGTTACCGCTGTAATTTTTTTTTTTTTTAGGGTAGGAAAATACCACGGGCCAATGGTTTAACAAAAACATGGACTTGTAAACCACCAACAATAAAATCAAAATTTACTCTTCCTTCTTCTTTGGAACTTTTTTTTTTAAAGTACCTTTTCTTTTTTTATTCTTTCTTTTTCTTTCTTTCTTTTTTATTTTATTTTTTTTCCTCCTTCTTGATATCTGGTAATAACCTATAATTTCTTGCAAATGAAATAATATTTCTTCAATATAATTTTTTATGATGATTTTTTTTTAATGGAAAAATTCCCTCACGTGGTTAAAGACTTGGATAAAAGAAAAAATCTGAATTTTTTTTGTATGAGGCTACAATACTGTATGGCCAATGGCCAGGATCAACAACAAAGATCTTAGAGACAACCACAAGTCGGTTTCAATAGAGTGAAGCCACAAGAAAGGGTCGAGCAATGCGAAGTTTGTTGTACAGTCCTTGAGGTCATGTACGCAGGTTTCAATGGAGACAAACACATATACACAAGTTTTTTTAAGGAAAAGCACGTACACCTCGAAAAACATGTCAAATCTGGGTCATACAACAAAATAGACTTTGCCAAGTTTGTCTATAGTTGTATTTCTCTCAATGGGCCATTATTCCTGTTACGAGAGCCCTGATTTTATCATAATAAAATAATCTCGATACTTTTTTTCCCTTCGGTGTTTTTCTGGGGGTATTTACCCAAAAATATTGATGTTTATGTGTACATGATTCAGTTCCCAGTATTGCTTTTGCCATCTTTATTTGAATTGAATATTCCAACAAGTGTATGTTGTTTTGTGAGTTGCTAATTTGATTTACAACAAGGAAATCACTAGATAACAAGATACCTAGGTGTGAGAGTAAGGATTTCAACACCTTATATATTATTCTCTTTAATATATTAATGTGAATATATTAAAGTGCTCCATACACTTTATGTTTTTTATTTTTTATTTTATCTTTTTGCGGGTATCTTTAAAATTCCATAATATTAACAAATAAAAATCTTACCATATAACTTGTGATTTTTTAGCCAAGCTAATTTTATAACGCATATAATAAACCTTTTTAATGCAAGGCTTGTAACCTTTGATGTATGTATGTGTACGAATGGTATGGGTTTGTATAGCATGTTGTCAATGAATGGATGGACAAAAACTAGCAGTTGCTTATTGTACGAAGGATTGTAATATGTAACATGTGCGATGGTGTATGACAGTGGTACAACAGTTGCAACGATACAGTTGAATGATTGCTCGACTGTTGGCAGTAGTACGACAACGATATGTACGGAGTCGATGGTTGTATGGAAGTGATTTGTGGCTGTTGGCAGTAGTACGACAACGATATGTATGAAGTCAGTGGTTGTATGGAAGTGATTTGTATAGAGTCGTACCGTACATAAGTGATATGTGCCACATCGACCATTGTACAACTCAAATTAATTGATACGAACATGCATTGATTTCACTCTTTGACAGTTGATGACAATGGATCTGTTTATCTTCTTCTTTGATATTTTCTTAAATATTTTAACTCCTTGATTTTGGGTTTCCTTCGAACTTGCAGAAAAATTAATTTTGTTGAACGAAATTTGATTTTTTTGTGCCTCAATATTCTGAAGTGGAATACTCTTTCTTTGACAGAAATTTATGCATTGCAAATGACCAAATGGTCTAGTTTTGGTCAAAGACCTGAAGTTCCATGAATTCTAAAAATTTTTAGTGGCCAAGGGGCTACAATGACGTTGCCAAGGGCCTACAATGATGTTTCCAAAGGAAACAAAATTGACCAGGGGTCTGGTGGCCAAAGGTCGAGATGAGGTTTGCTCTGATACCACTGTGGTGAACCAAGCCGGTTCACTAGGTAAATACCCAATGTAGGTAAGACAACATCTTATAATCCATAAAGGATAATATATTAAATAACATATATGAATATGAGATGATGATATACAATAAGAATGAGGGCCTTATATACCCACACAAGGGTGCCCTTCCATGAAGAGACGTGACCTTTCATTGGGAAGGTGTCTCTTCATTAATTATTCATTAACTATTATAATGTATTTATATTTATTATTATATATTATGTTGATAACAATCACTTTCTTGAGGAAATGTCATTTTTATTATGAAATTTTGTAGTAAATGAAGAACTGTATAGTGGTACAATTGTCTTTTTTTGGTTGTGATAGGACAAACAATTGGTCAAGAATTTTTTTTGTATTGAAATATGAAATATAATAGCTTACGGGAGAAGAAGAAGTCCTCTTAAAAGGGCATACACATATACATTTTACCTCAAAATATAAAGTTTTTTCTTTTTCTTTTGAGAGGACCGATGCATATACATTTTACCTTGAAATATAAAGTTTTTTTCTTTTGAAAAAAAAATTAAATTTGGCATCAAAATCAAAATAGATATCAACCATCCACATTTTCAACCATAATACTATAATACTAAAATAATTTATAAATGTATAACACTTATATCCAAGATTGAGTTTGGAATCAAACAACCACACACATCACTATATAATGCAAAAAAGAGAATTAATAATCCATATACAATCCTCAATTACCTACATTATTCTTTTGTTAGTTACACTAACTTACCACAAGTCTCTTCCTAGTATGCCATAACCTTTATCACATGTAACACTCATCCCTCAAGTTGGATATTGCAGTGGACCTCTCTAGAAGGACACGTAAACAATCAAAGGAAAACATCAAGACACTTAACATCACTTACCTTAGACTTTTAGCACCACCTACCTTGAAATTTTAGATCTAACATGCTATGAACAAATTTGTGGCTCCTAATGCTATTTTTAGGGTTTTTTAGAGTTATAAAAAGGGGTTTCTATCGCCAGTCTATGGTCTGATATTCAACAAAAGACTTGGTCCAAGATGTTGACTGCTGCAACTAGCCTATAGACCCTCATTCCTCACATGCCTGTCCCACCCTAGGAAGTGTGCCCCTTCTCTTCTCATCAGTCTTTTGGCTGCCCCACTTCCCTTCTAGGGCTTCAACAACAGGTCGAACATGGAGTCTCAGAGCCATGTATCTAATGCCTAGCACACTAGGGAATAATTCCCAACAAACTCTCACTTGGAGAGAATGCTTATGGCCTGAAAACCCGCCTCTTCAACAGTAAACCAGCTCTCCCAAGCAAAGGGTTAGGAAATGACAATAAGCTACAACAAAGTACATATTCCTTTGTAGAGGAAATCTGTTTGAATGATCTCAGAATGAGTGATCCTCCCTAAATTACACTAAGGCCAACAATGTATATTGCATGCCTTCAACTTGACACTTGTCACCTTCAGAGGTAGTTTTAGTCACTTGGTGACTCATTCCCTACCCTCGATAACTTAGGATAAATACATATCCATAAATTAAACTTCCGAAAATATTAATAAAATATTCCCTTGACTTAAGCTTCCATTTCCCCCCCTTTTCTATGGAGTTTATCCCCCCGTCTCTTTTTGTCTGGGTTGGGTCTGCACACAGTGATGTGATTATATTAACAATCTTGAGGGTGATTACATTTACAATACAGGTGCACCGACCTTTTGCATCCAGGCTCACTAGCCTTAAAACACAAGCATATATACAATGTTTCTCTCTAGCCTCAAAACTGCGCACTTAATCCGGTGTGCACAAAACTCTGGGATGTGTGCACTCTTCCTTTGGTTCACCATCCTCACACACTTACACATATGCATGCTACACTATGAAATGTGCACATTCTTTCTTTGATGCACAATCCTCACACAATCACCAAGCTATGGGATGTGCACACAAAACTGAATCCAAGACTTGATACCAATAACTCACCAACTTGTATATATATTAACACATTTATATTTACATTTACTATTGGGGTTTGACATAGAGGTATTACAAATTGTTACATACCATGACGACCCGAAATATCCCAACCTTTTCTCTGAAATTTGACCTCTCAAAGGCATACGATAAACTTAGTTGGGTTTTTTCTCGTCTTGCATTAATCAAAATGGGCATGAATCTACTTTTAGTTAACTGGATAACAAATTGCATTTCCTAGGCCTCCTTTGTTGTATTAATTAATGGCTCCCCTTCAAAGTTTTTTCAGTCTTCAAAAGGTCTTCGACAAGGGTGTCTTTTATCTCTCTCGCTCTTCCTAATTGTAGTCGAGGGCTTGAGCAAGCTAATCCAAAATGCAAAATCAAGTGGGATATATAAAGGCTTGCACTTTTCTGACATTGTATATTTAATGCATATCTTGTCCGTTGATGATATGATGATTTTTGGTGCATGATCTCAAAGGGAGTTAGAAGTTCTAAAATATATTCCAAGTCTTTATAGTCAAGCTATAGGTATGGAAATAAACCAGGAAAAGTCTGCAATGCACATTCATGCTCTTAGTGAAGATATTAAGGATCATTTGAGGACATTCCTTCCATATAGATAGATTGAAATTGATGTTAGCTTTAAATATTTGGGTTTTCATTTATTGCCAAATTCATATTCCTTCAAAGATTGGCTATGTCTTGTAAAGAAAAAAACAGGATTGTATTGGGATGTGGGTCAGATTGAAATTTATGTTAGCTTTAAATATTTGGGTTTTCATTTACTGCCAAATTCATATTCCTTCAAAGATTGGCTATGTCTTGTAAAGAAAAAATAGGATCGTATTGGGATGTGGGTCAACAGATGGTTGTTGCATGGTGGGCGATTAGCTCTAATTAAATCAGTGCTGTGTAGTATTCTAGTGTTTTGGGCTTCAATTGGAAAATTCCCAAAAGGAATTCTATCACAAATCAGAAAACTTTGTTTTAATTTTTACTGGTCTTGTAAAAGGGAGGTTGACAGAATCCCTTTGGTCAGATGGCAGAAATCGACAATGCCAAAAGAACTTGGTGGGTGGGGGATACAAAACTTGTTCAGATATAATAGAGCTTTGAATGCAAAAATCCTATGGAGGGTATTACAAAATCAGATGCTATGAGGAAAAGAAATGCCAGGAAAATATTTGGCAAGCTCAACCTTTAAAGAATAGATTCAAAGAACTAATCAAATAGTTTCAAACAGTTCGATAGTCTGGAATGCTTTGGTTGCTGTCTTTCCCATGATTGGTGTGGAAAATAGACCATGCAAAGAAGATTCATACTGGAGAGGACCCTTGGGTTGGTTCTACATGGGCCCTGTTGCCTTCCTAATACACACTTGCAGATGTGAGCAAAGTCCAGCTCACTTAGTGTGTCCTTGGAGGCACAATGCCTAGTTTCACAGTCCACACTGTCACCTTGACTGGAACCTCTTCCTTCTAGGCTTACTCCTAGGGAAGCCAAGGGGGGTAGACCCTAGTTACTAGATGTGATTTAACTTTGAAGTTATAGGAGTTGGTTTTACTTTGTTAAAGGTTAAGGGGAGAACTAACCTATGATGCTAAGGCAACAAATGCAAAGTTCACGATTTTTAATGACAAACAAACCCTTCCCTAGGTCAACTAAGACTAGTGCCTAAAGGTTGGGCAAGGGGTCAACTAAGTTTTGAGGGGGTTCAATTACAAAATATTACAAGTACAACTAGATTACAACTATCCCACAACAAAGATACAATTACTTACACAAAGAATAAGAAACACTACAAGGATACAAGATACAAATGCATAATAATAACAAGTGCTTTGAATGTGAGCAAAGTATATTCAAACCATTTAAATCATTCACATAAAGCCAAGCATGCCCCAATAAGAATTGGACTGCTTTTCAATGGAAATCACTTAATCACTCAAGACTCAACAAGATGATGCCTCCCCAAATGGGATGCACAACTTCTTCTTGAACCACACCACAAAGAGCATGAATTGAAATCTACAAACACTTGGAAAATCAATGCTCAAGAGATATAACACTTAAATATTCAAACCACAAGATTGCATAATAGATTGAGAAATGTAAATGTGTTTGCAAAATAGACTTCTAAACAAACATCAACAGATATGTCAAAGTAAAGATTGTCTAGGAGACTAAGTGGTTAAGAGTTGTTTAAAGATTTGATAAATTTTATTTGCCCTCCCCCTAACTAAGTGTTGAACCTTAATCCTCCTCCTCCTATTGCCAAATATTTGCCGGATGCTCAAGATGGTAAGGCAATGAGGCCCACCCTAGCTTTCACGGTTAGCCCTAAAGTAAGAGTATTTCCCGGAGATGACACACACCTGGTGCGCCACGAGACAGTCCCCTGCCACTACCCTCCGTTGTTTTCCTCAAACCCGTTTTAGATGGTGAAGATGGTGGAATTAGGTTGTCCTAGTTGGTATATAATGTTATTATGACTTATGGGTAAGTCTTAAGATGTGTTGTGAGTGTTTTAGATGAATTTTAGGTGCTCAAAAACAATGATTTATGCTCAAAACCAAAACTGTTATGACAGTCACAATGTGTATTGCAGATTATGAAATTGAATACTAATAACTACATCTAAAGCGTGAATTGAAAGCTGAAAGGATAAAAACCATTCACTTAACCATGCTATTCACCATTCAATGTGCAAACTTGAAAGAAAGATGTGAAGTGAAGACAAGAACAACTTGCCAATTATAACATGAAATTACTTTAGATTTTATCACTTAGCTACACAAGTTATCCCATTGAAAAAAAAAAAAAAGCTTGCTGAAGATAGAAGTACTTGCTGAAAAGAAAAACTAGATCCTACATCATTCACATGTCCATGAGTACCTTTGCAAACTTAAATGAAAACTGAAACGTGAGAGATATGTTTGCGCAATAATAGATCACCCCTTAAACATAGATATATGTGGCATTTAGATGACTATTATTTAGAAAATAGTGAAACTCAAAGCATGTAAACGAAACTATGCATATAATATTTTGAACTAAGATTAGCACATGTGTGATATCTAACTCTACAACATTTTAAACATGTAAGCCATAGAAATCATCAACATATTGCCATCCTAGCCATACAATATGGGGATGTCCCTCCCAAGGTGTAGGCAAGTTAATTTTAAACAAAACTTGAAATGTAAATGAACAAACCACTCACAATGACACAAGGTGGAGGCAAGTCTACCAATGTTGTGCCAAAGAGGGTTGAAAATAAAAACTTGAACATTTATTATTATGCTAGCCACACAACCTTGTCTTGTGGACAAGTGGGGCAAGAAAATAAAAAAATACTTCAAGGAAATCTAAAATCTAGCCCAACGATTTTGGGAGTTGGCCTAGCCAATCACTCTCCCAAGGTGTAAGCAATTATCTTGCTGAAAATGAAATACGAAATGCAAAAAAAAAAAAAAAAAAAGATATAATAGAATGCAAGCCTCAAGGGAACTTCTTGGGGGCTTGCTACAAGGCTAGAAAAGATGAGAAATAGAAGAGAGAGGTTACCCAACTATTGATGAAGCTTTTGAAGTGTTGTATGGGTGGATTTGTGCAACATATCCCCTTGTTTCTGGTAAGAACCTGCAAAAAGCAACAAACAAATGCTTGCTGGAAATGCTGCACAACACAACAAAGTTAAAAAAAAATTCTGGTTTTTACACATAAAAATTTCACATAAAATCTCGAAATGAAAGTATAATTTATTTGACCTATCTAAGATGGTTAGCTAACTGAAATATATGATGAAATAAAACAAAAATATAGGACTAAACAAACTAGGAGTTTATGAAGAGCTTGAGGGAAGACTCCTTCTTGAGGCTTTCCCAACAATCCCTTGAAGTGAACCTGCAAAACTTAAGACCAATAGTGAAGCATGGAATAGATAATACGTATGGATAAGATAACTACTTGAAATACTTCAAAGACCTAGCTACCCAACATAAATAAATCAACAAGACTACTCTTTGCTAATCTACTCAAATAAACTACTTCATTCAAGATCTATTCAACACTACCCAAATGAACTCAAATACCACAATATCACCTCATATGAAGAATGCAACCAGAATACTCTTGGTGATTCAAAAATCCTCCAAAAATTTATTAATCCAAAGTGAGAGTGTTGTAGCAACAAGTTGCTCCAAGACTCTCAAGAGCATATGAGTGAAATGGCAAGATGACAAGAGCAAGAGAGTGAGGCGAAATTCCAGTATAGTAACACTAGCTCAAAGAATGGTGAAGAAAATAGTGAGGGGAGGCTCTCTTTTATAGCTCAAGAGGCAAAGTGAACCCTTTTGGACGAGAGCCAAGTGTCAAATACCAAGCAAGGGAGAGAATCTCAAGGAGGGGGGTGCACCACTTAGGGTTTGGGCATGGATTGGTGAAGTGGCATGTGAGTTGGAGTGTGGGGACAAGGTAAGGATGAGGTGGTAGGCTAGGAAGGGCACAATGCTCATGGGAGGGGCCCACAATTCATTTAAATGACATTTCCTAAGGTTTATGTGTGAGGGGGGGCGCAAATCCCCCTAGGGGGTGTGGGTATTTAGTGAGTGGGTTGTGTAAAGGATAGGGAGTGGGTTGGGTAGGTTAGGGAACACTCTCATGCCTTTATCCACTTTACTTCACCCCATTAACTAAAAAAATTACAAAAAATGACATTTCGACAATGCCATACTTAGTAATTAAAATTGTTGTTTTAACTAACTGACACTCCGGGTGGACAAATGCCTAGCAAAACTTGTTCGACTGAGCTGAAACTTGGTCCAAGGGTGTAGGGGGTGCCTTTCCATTTCTTTTGAGTACAAATACCCCTATCAAAAACCCAAAGGCCTAGTATTTACAATAATTGCTAAAAAACAATTAATTAATTAAATAATTAAAATCCCAACCTTAGGAAAATTAATTAAATTTAATTAATTAAAAAAAACCTATCTAGACTCAATGAAATTCCGTGAAACTTTCTATGATGTCTTGCATGGTCATTTACATCATTCCTAAACAATAACTACCAAAGGATGAGACCATTAGAACGCCATTCACCACTTTGGAGGAATTATTGCAGGTGTGAGGGAAAAACTCAAGGGAAATCAACCCGGCTGAAAAACTCAATTGAAAACCTGAGGATAAAAAACCCTCTGTGAAAAGAATTCTCCCAATGAAAACATCCCAAGGTACCTGACCTAACTATGATCCATGCAGACCTATTACATTATTAACCCACGCAGGGGTGCGGAAATTCCGTTTACAAAAAAATGTGCTGGAGGCATAAATTGCCCAGTAGAACCAAACCGTCTTCAACATATTTGCATCTGATGATGCATATCTTCATGGCACATGGAGTTGACCACCTAGTTGAATAGACGGTCAACATCTGCCTCCACATGGGGACGTGTGTTCGATCTTCTCACATGAGACGGAGAGCATACTAGAATCCAACATCTGCAAAAGGTGCTCACCAATAACACACACACACACACACACACACACACACACATATAATGAAATAAACAAATGCTATAAACAACATCTACATAACTCAAATACAACATTACAACTACAAAATGAATCTATGATATAGAAGTAATTCTAAGTACATAATAACATGATGAATGAAAGAATACAAAACTGAAATAAAAGAGAAGGGTTAGAGATACTTTACAACCGTCCATGCAATGGATGGAATGAAGCCACAAGTGTCTGAAACTTCCTTGTCTAGGATGACTCACAGAAGACCCCTTCTCAAGTTTTATCAACTTGGAATTTTTTGTGAGGAAGAACCAACCAAGAATCATGCTCCTTCCATTTAACCAAACACGGGGATATGACAACCCGTGTAAAACTTCAATACTTTGCTGCTCATGACTGTCAAGGTGGAAGGCCAACCAATACTGATAATGATATGACACTGATAAACTGAAGTTGCCTTCCATTTCCTCATAATTCTGAATTAATTCATCTTTTGGTTGAGACGTTGAGAAGGAACATGCCAAAGGAACCATTACATTGTTTTCCTCAAGGTTTTCAAAGTTATCCCTAAAAAAGATTGGTTCCTCAGGAGGAGTGTGGGGACTTGAATTATACCGATATTCAACACTCTCAAACTCAAATTCCTTTACTTCCTCAAAATAGATGACTAACTCATCCATGGATTCATCCAAAATTTTCTCATGAACTTCCTTATCTTTTTCACTGTCAAGCTCGAGTTCATGGGGGTCCGGATACTCAATATAAGTCTCTGTGAAATTAGCCTCCATGATTTCAAATTGATCTTCCATGGCCATAAATTATTCATTCATGGTTTCACATTGTTCAGCATAGGCATACTGCATGTTTATAATAGTTTCTTTAAGCTCCTCAATGGGATCTGGTGGAATGTCAACTTCTATATATGAGCTGATTGTTTCTATATCTGAAAGATTTTTCCTCTTCCATTTTCCCATAAAATCATCAATCAATTCACTGTAAATTTCATCCTGATCATCCCCAAATATTTCCAAAAATTCATGCAGAAAGTCTTATATGGTCTTGATCGATTTATCTTCATGAAGAAGAAACCAATCACAAGCACTTCCCTAGCCTTCCAAAAGAGTCCAAGAAAATAATATCATAAGAGCATCCTCATAGATAGGTGGATTATGCCAATCATCGATTAATTGCCAAAAGGCCTTGACATGAGCACAAGCATCGCCACCCTCATGAAATTCAAGCACATTGTCAACAACATCTTCTGGTATATCATTAGGATAACCAACTATTTCTGAAAAATCAAAAGGTTTCTTGAGGCCGCTCATTGAAAAAAAATCTGGGACCCAAAATTATTAAGGATCTAACAAGAAGGGAAACAAGCTAGCTTCATCCGAAAACCTTTCCAAGTTCAAAGATGAAGCCAACAAGTTGTGATTTCCTCCCTGAAGAATACTTTGTCAAATTATTTTAAAGTGGAGTCGCCAGATGACCAAGTTTATCAAACAAACAAGGGCATCAAACAAAGAAAAAACAAGAAGGAAAACACAAGTTAATTTATTAATTCAGAACAAGAATCAGATACCAGTGAGTGCTTCTTCTCCAAGAATTTCAAGCAGCCCACAATGATTGCTCCTTGCAGTATACTTGATAGATTTGTTCAATGGAGTTGCCACTTGGAAATGAAGCAAACAAAAGAAACCAATGCAAGTTCAAATAATTTTAGGGACTAAAGTTTATTGTTTAGTTCTTAAAAAAAAATAAGTCAAGTTGTTTTGACCAAGGATAAATGATTTATCTTCGGCAACGACGCCAAATATGTTGCCTTCCTAATACACACTTGCAGACGTGAGCAAAGTCCAGCTCACTTAGTGTGTCCTTGGAGGCACAATGCCTAGGTTCACAGTCCACACTGTCATCTTGACTGGAACCTCTTCCTTCTAGGCTTACTCCTAGGGAAGCCAAGGGGGGTAGACCCTAGWTACTAGATGTGATTTAACTTTGAAGTTATAGGAGTTGGTTTTACTTTGTTAAAGTTTAAGGGGAGAACTAACCTATGATGCTAAGGCAACAAATGCAAAGTGCAAGATTTTTAATGACAAGCAAACCCTTCCCTAGGTCAACTAAGACTAGTGCCTAAAGGTTGGGCAAGGGGTCAAATAAGTTTTGAGGGGGTTCAATTACAAAAGATTACAAGTACAACTAGATTACAACTATCCCACAACAAAGATACAATTACTTACACAAATAATAAGAAATGCTACAAGGATACAAGATACAAATGCATAATAATAACAAGTGCTTTGAATGTGGGCAAAAGATATTCAAACCATTTAAATCATTCACATAAAGCCAAGCATGCCCAAATAAGAATTGGAATGCTTTTCAATGGAAATCACTAAAGCACTCAAGACTCAACAAGATGATGCCTCCCCAAATGGGATTCCCAACTTCTTCTTGAATCACACCACAAAGAGCATGAATTGAAAGATACAAACACTTGGAAAATCAATGCTCAAGAGATATAACACTTAAATATTCAAACCACAAGATTGCATAATAGATTGAGAAATGTAAATGTGCTTTCAAAATAGACTTCTAAACAAACATCAATAGATATGCCAAAGTAAAGATTGTCTAGGAGACTAAGTGGTTAGGAGTTGTTTAAAGATTTGATAAATTTTATTCGCCCTCCCCCTAACTAAGTGTTGAACCTTAATCCTCCTTCTCCTATTGACAAATAACTACCAGATACTCAAGATAGTAAGGCAATGAGGCCCACCCTAGATTTCACGGTCAGCCCTAAAGTAAGAGTACTTCTCGGAGAGGACATACACCTGGTGCGCCACGAGACAATCCCCTGCCACTACCCTTCGTTGTTTTCCTCAAACCCGTTTTAAATGGTGAAGATGGTGGAATTAGGTTGTCCTAGTTGGTCTATAATGTTATTATGACTTATGGGTAAGTCTTAAGATGTGTTGTGAGTGTTTTAGATGAATTTTAGGTGCCCAAAAACAATGATTTATGCTCAAAACCTAAATTGTTATGACAATTACAATGTGTATTGTAGATTATGAAATTGAAGACTAATACCACATCTAAATCGTGAATTGAAAGCTGAAAGGATAAAAACCATTCACTTAACCATGTCATTCACCATTCAATGTGAAAACTTGAAAGAAAGATGTGAAGTGAAGACAAGAACAACTTGCCAATTATAACATGAAATTACTTTAGATTTTATCACTTAGCCACACAAGTTATCCCATTAAAAAAAAAAAAAAACTCGTTGAAGATAGAAGTACTTGCTGAAAAGAAAAACTAGATCCTACACCATTCACATGTCCATGAGTACCTTTGCAAACTTAAATGAAAACTGAAACGTGAGAGATATGTTTGCTCAAGAATAGATCACCCCTTAAACATAGATATATGTTGCATTTATATGGCTATTATTTAAAAAATAGTGAAACTCAAAGCATGTAAATGAAGCTATGCATCTAAGATTTTGAACTAAGATTAACACATGTGTGATATCTAACTCTAGAGAATTTTAACATGTAAGCCATAAAAATCATTAACATATTGGCATCCTAGCCATACGATATGGGGATGTCCCTCCCAAGGTGTAGGCAAGTTAATTTTAAACAAAACTTGAAATGTAAATGAGAAAACCACTCACAATGACACAAGGTGGAGGCAAGCCTACCAATGTTGTGCCAAAGAGGGTTGGAAAGAAAAACTTGAACAATTATTATTATGCTAGCCAGACAACCTTGTCTTGTGGACAAGTGGGGCAAGAAAATAAAAAAATGCTTTAAAGAAATCTAATATCTAGTCCAACGATTTTGGGGGTTTGGCCTAGCCAATCAGTCTCCCAAGGTGTAGGCAATTATCTTGCTGAAAATGAAATATGAAATGCCAAA